>CM076569.1:827344644-827554298 GCA_034641835.2 Pinus albicaulis
GGGTCAAGTGGTTACCTCTCGCTGAATGGTGGTATAACACTTCCTTCCATCTGCCGACAAAAATATTCCCATTGCAACGCACCTGGATATCCATCACCCGCATCCATCACATCATATTTAAGAGAAAATTATAAGGTTCAAGTAGTGGAAGATCACATCGAGCATCAAAAATAATTTCTCCAAATATTAAAGGATAACCTAAATTTGGTGGCACAAAATCAAATCAAACAACAGGAAAATCAACATCGCGGCGAGAGAAGTTTTGATGTAGTAGACTAGGCATTTTTACAGCTACAACCGTACAAACAAATGTCCCTCAATCAAGCTAAGAAGGATAATAAATTATCACCAAAGTACCATGGTCCTTACAAGGTGTTGCAAAATATTGGCACTATGGCATATAAATTGGAGCTTCATGCTTCTTAGTGAGTGCATCTGGTTTTCCATGTTTCATGTGAAAGGTTATAGTAGAAAATATTCCGGGTTCAAACAATATTGCAGAACGATGAGGAAGGAAAAATCATATTGGAACCTGAAGCGGTCATGGAAAGCAGAACCCGACAACTACGGAATCGATCAATTTAGGAGTGTCTCATCAAGTGGAAAAGACTTGCCTTTGGAAGATTCTGCATGGAGGATGTTAATTTTATACGGAAGCACCAGAAAGCACCCAGGAGACTGCTCAGCGTTGGGGGACAACACTTGTTTGAAGGAGAGGCATGTTAAGCCCCTATATTACTAGTATAGTCCCTTATTGTTGTTAGTGTAACCCCCTTGTTGTTATTATTGTACCCCTGTAACCCCCATATTGTTATTATTGTGCCCTTAAATTATTATTGTTAGGTCGGCTAGGATTACATTGTGACACACTAAGTTATATTGTGGCCCCATGGACTCCTATATAGAAGGAGGGTTTGTTCATTTGTATCATCCAAGAATTGTGCATTTATGTAATGTATTGGAGGTTGCCCCCTCGAAGTGGCTTATTTCTAAGGCGTTTATATCTCTTTTCTTCTACTTTTGAAGCTGGTTACACAACAATTTCATCTGAGAATCACCAAGAAGGCTTGAATCCCTCTCTAACTAGCTACAACAACACTTGTTAGTCCATGCATTCATCAACCATCCAGTAACTTAACAAATCATGAATAAGAGCCATAGTTAGAGCACATCATATAACTAGGTATATAATTAACATATAGCCAGAATAAAGATCATAACAAATCAACCATAATGTCGACATGATAACCAGTACAAGTGCTCATAGATCATACTGGGAAAATAGCTCATATTAACATATGAAAATGCCAACCAAGTCAGGGGCTTCCACTTACCACCTAACCATAGATTGGGCTGAACCAAATCTCTCTTTCAACCAATCACCTTCGCGCCATATTCCAAGCATTAATGTGGGATCATGAGGGTTAAACCAAAACAAAACCAACTAGGACTTTCAGAGGCAAAATACCTCAACCCTCAACCACAATGATCTCACCTATACAGTCCATAAATCACTAACATCAACTAAATCATTCTCTACCCAAGTTGTCCAGGGCTCTAGGAACCAGTAACTCAACCCACAACTAACTCAAGGCTCCAGAGCGTTTGTTCCAACCCGCGGCTCCAGGGACTAATAACTCAACCCACAAGGCTCAAGATCGTTTGTCCCAACTTGCATGCTCCATGAACTAGTAACTTAACCCAAGTTGTTCCAGGTCCCCAAAGCATTTGTTCCAACCCACAACCATAGGGAACCTAAGAACCAATCAGAAAAACAAGTGGGAAACCCACAACGCCATGGTTATCTAAGAAATGGAAAGGCAAGGTTGAAACCACTATCAATCCAGGAAAATCTCCAT
Organism: Pinus albicaulis; assembly: GCA_034641835.2. Lineage (NCBI taxonomy): Eukaryota > Viridiplantae > Streptophyta > Pinopsida > Pinales > Pinaceae > Pinus > Pinus albicaulis. The sequence continues at coordinate 827,346,504 of CM076569.1, forward strand.
GCCAATGACAACACACAATGAAGGAACCACATGCATATACCATGCATCCAAAAATCAGCAAGGAGATCATGTGTGCAACCTATTACCTACAAAGTAAGCATATTGTAGTTGTTGATCCAACTGTCTCCTTGTGCTCCCTTGCTTTCCTTGCTTGCTTTCTCCAAATCCAAGTGAATGTTATCATGCTCCAAGAATGCTCTAAGTGTGCAAGAGTGTATGAGAGGGAGAATTAAAGGAGAGCTCAACTCAAAATTGTCAAAAGGCTAGCAACTAGTTTTTTGATGTCTTTTTATTATTGATGTCTCCTTTTCTTCATTTTCCTTCATTTTTCCTCTAATCCCTTGCATGCAAATTTGTGTCTCTTCACCTTCCTTTTCTCCTATTTTACTTTATTTCTCATAATTAAATGCCAATTATTTCCTCTTTGCCTTTGCCAATTTCCATAGGCATTATTAATCCACGAGTGATTCCCACTAAAGTGTTTTCCCAACATTCATCTTGGAATACGTGTCTCGTAACCTTGGTTTATTTTATTTACATGGAAAATCAACCAGGGTTGTTTCAAACCCCTCCCCCTTGGGGGAACACCATCCACGGTGTTCAATGATGCTTATAACCAACAAAGCATGTTTCCCATGGAGCTTTATAACACAACTTGATGCAATATTTACATCATAATGCTTATTGGAGCTTTATAACACAACTCATTGCAGTATTTACAATACACGTATGCATATTAAAAAAAAAAAAAAAAAAACAAAACAAAACAAAACAAAAAAACAAAAAACAAAAAACAAAAAAACAAAAAAACAAAAAAAAAACAAAACAAACAAAAAAACAAAATAACAAAAAAAACAAATTTTCCCAACCAACAAATAAGGAAGGATACAAAGCATGCATGTGATCAACCATCTTCCATGTAGTTTCATTGGGCCCAAATTTCTTCCACTGCACTTTAAATTTCTTTCGTTGCAAAATGCACTAAGGTTCTAGCTAGAACTCTCCCTCTGGTTCCACCTGCAATATTTACCAATCAATCACATGATCAACATCCTAGACATATCTCTTAAGTAATGAAACATGGAAAACATCATGGACTTTCATTGTTGGCAACAGTGCAATTCGGTAGGCCACTGGTCCAATTTTCTCAAGAGTATCAAAAGGCCACAATATTGAGGTGTCAGCTTAACACATGACCCAATCCTCGAGGAGCTCCTCTTGGGCTTGATGCACAAACACACATGCTCCCCAACCTTAAAGTCCTTGAATGCTCTATGTTGATTTGCATAACTCTTCTGTTTGTCCTTCACTGCCTTCAAATTCCTTCTAATAACCTGCATCTCCTGCTCCATCTTAGCCAACATATCTCGTCCAATCAACACCCAATTCATTGGATCACTCGAAATGATAGGAGTACTACAAATTTTCCCATAAAGAGCCTCAAATGGACACATCCTCGAGGATTCTTGATTCCCATTATTATATGCAAACTCTACTAGTGGAAGATACTCTTCCCACTTCCTCCGTTGATGCATGACATACATCCTTAACATGTCCTCAAGCATCCTGCTAACCCTCTCTGTCTGTCCATATTTATGTGGATGATAAGTTGTGTTGAAAGATAACTCTTTCCCTGAGCTTGCAAAAAAATCCTTCCAAAACTTGGTTGTGAACTTCGCATATTTGTCTAATATAGTCTTCATGGGAACACCATGCAATCTCACTATCTCCCTGATAAAGATCTGAGCTACCTCACTTGCTGAATTAGTAGACTTCACTGCAGTGAAGTGAGCTACCTTACTCAACATGTCAACCACAACCATGATGGAATCATGATGTTTCACTGTCCTCGACAAACCTACAATAAAGTCCATAGAAATGACCTCCCATTTCCATTTTGGAATTGGAATAGGCTGCAACAAACTAGTTGGATGATTAAACTCATATTTCACCCACTAAGAGTCCAAGCATCTCGCAACAAACTCAGCCACCTCTTTCTTCAAGTTCGGAATGTTGCACTCCTAGAGACAACCCCTAGGTTGAAGAACGGCCAATGCCTAGGTCATCTTGATGAGTGATTGTTGAATTTGCTAGAACTATTCACTTACGCTCAATAATTAATTTGATTTTAAGTCATAATTGGTCAGAATCTCCTTTAATAAAAGAAATACAAATCTGTATGCAAAGTAATATTCATAAAGCATTAATGTCTAGTTTTGGTGGCCAACATTACATGAACATGTAGTTTTATTAGTAATTATAGTATATTGTAAAGAAGAATCATTAGGGGAAGAAAAAAAACACACGGGGCTTGATTAAGAATCCTATGCATTGAATTTCAGCATGAAATGGATGAGAGAAAAACATTCAAATGATTTGCTAAGATACATGGAGCACATATTAAGGATAATATTTTTTATTTAGCCATAAGCATCTTATATTAGCACTAGATATAGATGAATCCAAAAATTCATAAAAAACATATCCAACAATTGCTATTACATGTAATCTGAGAAGAGTAGTGAGGGGATAGGAAACAAACACAAAATAAAATACATAGTACACATTCATGTGAGCCAAAATCACCAAAATATTTCATTAATCTTCAACGGGGCATACATTTCATTTACAATTTGTAGAGTTTCCCTCTTGAAACAAAATTTGGAACCCTTGGTTCTCTATCATAAACTATTTTTAATAGCGCCTCAGGAGGAGAACCATTTACAAAATATTCTTTCTTGATTTGGCAATGAGTCATCATAACAAAATATCAGCATGCTTAGTGGCACAAGTGTACTAGCTAGATCCTAACTAACTGGCATTGATTCTTTTGAAAATAAAATATTTACATAAAACATAAAATATCAAAGTGTCATTATCACAAGATCAACAACATTTTCAATCACGATAAACAGGTTCTGGAGGCAGCGTCATTGGGTTGATGATCTGGAGCACTCGAGGATTAATGAATTGTTCGCACCTCGGCCACAACATGGGAGCTGGTAGAGGAGCCTGGAAGAACTGTTGGGATCCAATCTTGAGATTTGTGAGCCTTGTGCAGTTCAACCTAGGGCAGAATAAGGTCTTCACCAACCCTAACAATTGAAAATTGTTTTTTAGATATTTTACCACAATCTTACCCTTCATGGTGGAAGTCTTCTCATGAGAGGAATCCACCTTGCTCTTGCCCTCCACTAAAATCTTACTGTATTGTTCCAACTAGATCATCACCACCTTAAAGTCCCAACAGTTGGGCAACCCTGCTCTGACTCTCTCCTCAAACTCATATTTGAATGTAGCCACATCTTTGAGTACCACATTTAGGCATTCTTCAACTTTTATTCTAGCCTCCTCCTTCTGAACAAATTTGGATATCTCCATGATAGAAGATAATCTAACCACCACATATGTAGCCCTAAACTCACTGAGTGACTTCTCATTTACATAATGGATAAACTTCTTAGCAATATGGGAGTTCTTTTCACCTTCTTCCTTAGCAGGTAGGATGAAGAACTCATAATCTTTGATCACAATCTTCTTCTCATCCATCAAAGTTATATGCTCCCAGTTATTTTTCATATCTGCTATAATTTCATCCCATACAAGTTGCTTGGATTGCAGGAGAGATGTATTTCCTTTCATCTTTCCCTTGAGCTCATAAATCTCTTGATTAGCTGCATGTAGGTTCTTTCCGATCAGATCTGCATTAGTCCTGGCAGTCTTGAGCTACTTTTCTTTTTCTGTTAGGGCTTGTTAAGCAGTGTCTAAATCCTTCTACACCTTCTTGAGCTCCCCTCCTAAGAGATGGAGCTCTGTGAGGATATTTGTAAGTTGTTTTGTGGGGTTTTGAAGGTTCTCAAGTACATTGAGCACTGCACAAATGCGAGTCTCTATTTTTTTTTGAAGTTATGCTACCCACTGTAAGAGCCACCACCTCATTGTTTCTGTCTACCAGTTATTTTTCCAATATATCTTTCTCTTCCTCTACTTGGGCAAGTTCCTTGGACTACACATGTTCAATGGCTGGCATCTTCAGCTTGTGTCTCAAGTCCTAAACCTTTTTTTGTGAGCTTTGAAGAAGGGCTTCAAATGCAACTTTATCTATTGGATTAACCCCCAGGTTTACAATTAAGTCTTTGAGGTTTTCATTCTACATATGTAGATCTCTGGAGTTAGCTCTCTCCTATTTTAATCTTGTTGCAGCCTTCTCCAGTAGTTTTTCAGCCTTGCTTATGGTCATTGTTGAGATTTTTGAGTGTTGGGGTAGCATTGGATGTGCGCTAGCTCCCAAAATTTGTGGAGGGACTAGAGTACATGAGATCTCCAAGACCCAGAAAGGGATTTGAGAAATTCCATCTTGTTTAAGAGATATTTAATTAATTAACCTTTTTAATTAAGGACCCTAAGCCTAACTTAGGAAAAGTAAAAGATTAAATTTAATTAAATTAAACATGTGATGAAAATGACTTAACTCACACAGCTCAAGCTTTATTTTAATCTTAGCTGTCGATTCAAGATTAGATCACGACCGTTGATTTCCCAACGAGAAAAGTATAAAGGAAAGGCTTGGGGTCAGTCGGAGAACACACATAGTGGTAGAGCATTGAGACTAAGCTAAAATTATAGGGCGTGGTTTGCTAAGAATTTCGAGAAGTGTTTCAGTTGCAATGAGGGGTATTATTGGCAGAAGGGATGATCTGATCCCAGGCCAAGAGTGCAACAAGAGGTAGAGAAGCAGCAGACTTAGCAGCGCAAAGGGAGCAGCAGCTATGCAGCAGTTGCACAGCACAAAGGCTTCAGGTGCTACGCAGGCCCAGAAAGGGCAGCGCAGAGGCAACAAGAGGCCAACAGGGTAGACACATGTCTAGCCAGGGTAGCGCAGGGGCAGCGTAACCCAGTCTAGGGTGACGTAGGCCCTTCCTGAGCAGCGCAGGTGATGATGCAGGCTAGCAGAGCTGACGCAGAGGGCTTTAGAGTAGCGCTGGGGTTTCTGAAGACTGAAAAGGGATGAGTTTTCTAAATCTCATTTGAGGGTGTGAATCAGTTAGTTTTTCTGTCTCCGAAACATAGGTATTGCTGCAGATTGTTTATTTCTTTGTTGGGTTAACCAGTTTGGTGCCCATATTTATTGTACTTCGACTCTGCTTAATAATAAAACCCTCCAATAGCCAGAATACCGGTTTTCCTGCATTGAGTTTTTCCAGGGATAGTTGTCCATAAAATCGTGCGTGTCACTTTGTCATTGTGATTGTATTCAGTTTAGATCTGTATCTGTGTAGACTGTCAATGTATTTACTTCAATCTTAATAATGAATATTTTAGATTAATAACTTGTCTAAGTAGGAGAATTAAATCATGATTTAACAGTAGGGTTCCTGCATAAGTAATATTCAGGAATTTTCACAGTCATTTCACTTCGGTTGAGCTCATCATACAAGATTTCTCCCACTTGTCTATGGAAGTTGATCTTATTAGGCATAGGGACAATTGTCAAATATAAAGAAACATGCAGGCCTTTAACTAGGAGCCTAAAGGTAATGACTATGTTAGTGGGTGTTACAATGAGAACTTCATTTGATTTCTCTCCAAGTCCATAGCAGCCAGAAGCTTGGTCTTGTATGGGACTTAATGGGATGTCATTTATTGCTACATATCCTCCCTTATATTCTTTTTCCTTTCTTCAATGGACTTTCTAGTAGGCCAACTTAACTCAGTAGCAGTTGCACTCCCTGTTGAACTTAAGATGACTACCTCTGAAGAGGATGAGGTAACAATTTGTAGTGGGTCTTCCAAAGTCACTCGGAAGCCTGTTGGTATGGTCTTGTCTCCGTTAACCTGGTCTCAATTTATTCTTCTTTTATCTCTTGGGTTTCGGCCTTTTTACTGGTGTGTACATCTTCCATTTCTACATCCCTTGTCTCATCAATGTTCCTTTTCTGTGGCTTGTCCTTTCTTGTTGGAATCTTGATCTCCATCTTTGTGTTAATAGGCCATGAATCAAAGTTAGCCTTCCATTCGATCTTAGGCCTATATTCATGCTCATAAGTTGAAGCCTTTATGCTTTCCCTTTTCTTGGAAATGACACCATGAGGGTCATAATGCAAGACACATCCCATATCAAAATTCATTTGCTTTAGTAATTCCTCAGCTTCCTGGAAGGGCCTACCTAGAATTGAAAATGAAAGGCCTTATAGGCTTACCCAACTTGAACATGTATCCCTTTTTGGTGGGGACAAAGTGGACTTGGTCCACATTAAGTGTTTGACAGATGAATTCTAGAGTGAATATCCTCATTGGCATGAACACAAGCAAGCAGTAAGGAGTGAGCTCACACCCATAGACCCTAATATTTGTGTACACCTCAAATAGGCACGAGTCTTCCACCCTAGTGTCCTTGCTAATTTGAAGGATTTCTTTTTTATGAGGGTGGACTCTTGGAGGGGAAACATTATGAATAATTTTATAAGTAATGGCCATATAGGAGGATATGAATTGGGAATAGGCATCAGTATTTGGTCTCTTCCTAACAACAACGTCCCAATAAAAAACATACTTCCTTTGTTTGTTTGGAGCCATGAAATTGAGACCCATGCACTCAAAGTCATCCACATGGGTGTACACAAACAAATAAAACAACAAGTAATAATATCTGAAATAGGAAGTAGTAGGAAAATGGAGCAGTTGGAATCTTATGGACCCTGTTAAGTAAGCAGGTATGTCGAACATGTGGTCTGGATGCATCATTTCCCTTAGAAACCCTAGGGAGGATTTATTGGCCATATTGGCACTATCATCTCTAAAAAGGTGCCATTAAAGACAAAATAAGATGAACATGCTCTAAAAATATATTTGTTGGGAAATTGTCAACAATGGGCAAGGATTGCAAGCCATGGGCCAGAACCATCTGTAGAAAGGTATGTTTCTCAAAAGCTGAGAAGGTAGTATAATTAAAGACTAGAGTGGTTTCTGTGAATTGTTAGGGTTTAGGAGAGCTTGGGTAGATCAGATCATTTTGGATTAACTCTGGGGTCACTTCTAGAATCTTGGCTCTAGTGGCTGAGACAAAAAAATTATTCTCCTCTATGTATGTAGCCATTAACCAAGAGACGAATTTGAGGAAATAGTATACTGAGGGGTAAATTTGGTAGTACAGTCCTGACTCGACTACTCGAAAAGGTTCCTCTCCTCTAACATGGCTGCCATATAAGTTGAACCGAAGGTCTTATAGATGGTAGGAACAAGGGGTGTTTGAAATCTGCGCCTCCTTGTCCATGAGTGGTTCGACATTGGAGGAGGGTTTGAATTCCTTGGCTTTGGGAGCCTTGGAAGCCACCTTCTTCATGTTTAACAAATATTCAAGCAATTTGTAGGTGGAGGGGACCGACAGGTTACTTGATTTTCCTGGCAACAACTGAAAACGACATTTGGAGGGGAGCTCCAGACCAGCTGAGTGATCGAACGACGTTTCAGAGTAGACGAATGGCAAGTTGAATTTACACTAGGAAAGAAAAACAAATTCAAAAATTTGGAGTGGGAAGGGTATTTATAGGCGTGTTAGCACTATGTTGTTTTCTGAAGTTGAAGAGGAAACTATAGAGGTAACCACAAACGACTTTAAAGTTGTTTTCCAGCTTCAGAGAGGGCTCTCTCTATTGAAAATTCTCAATGACTGCTTTTAAATTTTAGGCTAGCTATAAAGATTTAAATATGGGTTTTAAAATTATTGTGGCTGTAATATGTAGGAAAAGGTCATTGGGCATGGAGTCATAAAATATTCAATAGTCAATTACAAATAAACAGAGTAGCTGAAACAGGGCGAGGTAGCCAAACACTTGGATCTTACGAAATTATTGTGGTGTGTATGAGATGAATAAGAGTAGGGATCAATTATATGTAGAGTATACAAAAATGAATTCTATATTTAATCTCAGAGGGAAAACATTTATATTTACTTAACAAGCCTGAGCATAGTACTTAAGAGTAAATTATGTTCATCATATTCTTACTAACAATCAAGAAAGAGAATCCATGTGAAAACTAGAAGGAAAGAAAATTTGACAAAGAGAAAAACATTGCCATTTATCTGACAGAAGAATCCTGAAACAATAATGTGTGTGTATTCCTGAATTGATTACTTCAAAATAAAGTACACAACTTACATTCAATAGAAAGATCTTCTCCTTTACATAATTTAACCCTTTCTAATCATTTTACAATATATTTATAGAGTCTGCCTTGAACTAATTCGGACTTGAAAAAAAATTATTACTAAAATAATATATACTAAAATTATGTAGATATTTCAAAAATAGAACTTAATATTAGCAATTCTAGACTAATTCAGATGTTTTCTTCACACTTTGAGGAGTATTGATGATGACTGTAGCTATGTTTCTGCTTCTTCTGTTTGATTGCTCCTAATCTGTAGGATTTCTGTTTAATTTTTGTACTCAATGAGCTCGAGTAGATTGTCCCATTTGCTTTCACTTGGAATAGAGAAATTTACCATATTTCGAAATCTTTCATCCACTTTTGTGTATGTTTGAAAAGTTGGTTTCTTGAGAAATAAATGACGTGTTTCACATTGAATGAAGAGGTCATATTGTAGGCCCTCCATGAAAGCTTCTCCACTTATTATTCCTCTCACATTGGAAAATTTGGATGTATCTGCAGCTATATTACATAATTGTTCTTGGTAGTTCTCCAAATCAATTTTCCATTAGAAGCTCTCAAAGGTGGAAGCCCTTTCTCCTGCAACAAACAGAATTTACTTTTGAATCTCTTTACTTGTGGTTCCAACACTCTGCACTTATTTTCAAGTTGTATCATCAAGTTCTTCTTTGTCATAACTCTTTTCACCTCCATGAATGTGCATGTTCTTTATTGAATTTGAAGTTATTCAATCTATTCCTTAGTTTTGGAATTCAACATCTTGATGATTCTATGTGCTTTTGCTGGCCTGTGTTCAATTTCAACCTTTGTTTTTTCAACTGTTGCTTTGAAATTATTTACTAATTCCTCAAGTTCAAATATAATATGAAATTATTACCACATATCTGTGATATTTGCATTAATATTATGCCATATGCTTTGCTTAGCCTCTACCAACATTTGTATTACTATTGATTTACTTTCAGATTTTTCCAGTTGTTGAATAAGCTTAAAGTTTTTCTGAAATTTTGCTAAATATGCATTGTCAGCTTTGATTTTATTTTCTTCCATCCTTTCTAATGATGTTAATAATCTTTCATTTTCTTTGATGGTCAAAGATAAATCTCCCAAAGCCTTTACTATTTTTTCAGAAGAGTGTGCAGTGGTTGCTTTTGTTCTTGCTATTGAAGTTGTTGTTGTTGTTTGATGTGTTGATGTACATGTGGCTTCTAACAGTTCCTTTTCCCTCAAAAGTGATTCCATATATGTCTCCATATTCTGAATTTTAATGTTGTGTTCAACTATTAATTTGAACAAATTCTCCTTCTCTACTTCTAGCTGAGTAATCTCCTTGTGGTTGGAAGCTTGAGTCGTTTTCTCAGAGCTTGAATATGAACATTCTTGATTTTTACCATCTCTTCAGCAACTTTAATGTCACTAGGGTCATACCCTAGTTTAATTACCAAATATTCAAGAGCCTTAGTTCTGGTATCTTTGGCCAAGGATGACATTATCTCTATCTTCAGCTATGAATGGATGTTGTTCAAAGAGGCCTGCAATTTAGAGGCTGCTATGGTTGAACTGGTTAATGTCAAATATATCATCTCTCAGCCTGTTTATGCAAGTCTATCTGATCAATTGCGTGGATATTTTTGTTGTCAAAAGCAAAGACAAATGCTTTGTAATCTTCTACATTCTTAGGGGTTGGTACTATAACTTCCAAGAAAACTAATTGGATATGTCCCTTCTCTATATCAAATGTAAACAAAAATATGTGTTGGGTGTTAGAAGTCTGCTTCCAAAACTTTGAGTAAGTTGTTACCTTCAATGCTTCATTATTTTTCTTGATCTCTTTGTACCTGGATTTTTTTTGTGTGTGTGTGTGTGTGTGTGTGTGTGTGTGTGTGTGTGTGTGTGTGTGTGTTGCAATCTGAGATGTAGAAGACACAATAGACTCTCTTACTTCATCAATATGTGTAAAAGATGTAGTGGGAAAACTTGATAGAACAACTGTAGTTTTCTCCTGGGAGCCCATTTCTTGTGATGACTCTTCCTGGGTATTTGTCTTCTTTCTTCTTTTAAAAACACGAAAATCTGCAACCTGAGATCCTGAGTCTATAGGAGACATACTTTCCCTTAATATTTTTGTTTCTTTGCCCTTCGAAATAGGAGTTTGTAGAGATGTCTGACTTAAAAGATACTCTCTAGCTTCTTGTAGTGTATTCTATTTCCACTCCTCTTGATTAACATACTGTTATATTTCTGGTCTAGGTGTATGTGCATAATGTGTGGTCTTCTGCTCAACCCTCAATTTTGAAATTATCCCTAAAGGATCATGAGACCATGTGAAACTCAAGTTGAATTTCAGTTGTTTTAACAAACCATCCACCTCCTTCCCTGTTGCTCTGGTGTTGACTATGTAAGGACCAATGTGTGCCTTAAGTTTAAATTGTGCTTTCTAATGTCTTGACACAAAATGCAGGTCATCCATATTCAACATCATCCTAATATATTCCAAGGAAAATAACCTTATTGGTACAAAAAATGGTAACCTGTAGGGATGGATTTCACATCCATAAATTCGAATTTCTGTATAATTCTGGTAAAGATACCAGTTTCCAACCTTTTCTTGTTCTGTAAGATGTAAGAATATTTTGATTTATGGTGAAATCCTTGGTACAACATTGTTGTTAAGAAGACATAAGGATAAATGCAAAAAATTATGTGCACAATTGCTAAACGAATATTCCTTTGAATTATTTCTCACCAAAGAAGTCCGATGAATTACTGATAGTATTATTCCCTGCACATCCAACTTCTGCAACTGAACTTTGAACTTGTCTGCTTGATAGAAAAGCATCAAATATATAAGGGCCGACTGGTGTTTAAATGCACGTTCAGTGGTAAATTTTAGAAACTAATCATGAATAACATCTGATAGATATTGATTGTAGTTGAAGATGATTGATGGTTTATGACCAGTTAAGAATACTGACAAAAATACTAATACTACTTCATCTACCCATTGATCTGTGGGATGACCTAATAGGAAACTAACCATAGAAATAAATTTCCATGACATTTCAGGGAAAATAGAAGCATAATATGGGGGATTAACTTTGGGCAACTTAGAATTTTCAGGAAAAAAAGACTAAAAAATATGGGCTCACTGAGAGAAAGTAATTTTATGATATAGTTTCATGAGTGAATCAGTGGAAAATGGATGTAAGGGACCCTAATGATTGATTTTTAGAGCTTGGAAAATAGCTTCTGGTGTTACTGCAAATAAGGTTTCATTATTCTAGGCAATTACAACCTTTTGGCAGGGGAGATACCTAAGGTGACACCATGTAACAAATTCCTGGAAGACATGAGTTTGGGGAGGGTGAATTGGGGTAAAAATGACTCCCAGATATTTAACTTGTCATTGTTATCTATGAATTTTTTATTTTCCCAGTTGTGGAGCTCATACAAGTTGAAATCACACTGGGTCTCTAATACTTTATATTCTGTTTCAACCAAAGGGAGGTCATCTAAGTTTTTTTATTTTTTAACAAAATCGGTTGCTGGTTATATTCCAAAATAAGTGGGGAGTGAGAGCTCCATTACATCCGAGTTACATTGAGAGATGCCAAGGAGGGGTGTTAAGACAAAAACCCAACCTCCTGGCTAATGTCTATTTCTACTACGCTTTAAACCTTTTTTTTGTATATTCTGACAAACTGAAACAACATAATGGTAGACTTAAAAAACATAAGACATAAAAGTATGGCAGTCCATGAACATGCAAAGGTGCAGAGGAATTAGCTCTTGTTGTTTTGTTGCCCGTTGGAGTTATCCAGAGTACCAAGATTGTTGTCTGGATGAGTATTGTTTGCATTGTTAGAGCTTGAACTTGGGGTTGTTCTTTTTCCCATCATATATCGAAGGCTTTCCAGAGCTTCTTCTATGTGTGCGCAACAGTTTTTGACTCCTCTTAGCTATTCTGAGAAGGATTGAGCTCGGTAGCGAAGGAAGTTGACATTTGCAGTATGCTTCTCCTGAGTGATCTTGAGCTGCGCCTTCATCAACTCCATTTCTGCTTGCATATCAGAGCAGTGGAGGAAGTATTCACTTCTCATACTGGCAAAAAGGAATGAGGACAAATCTGCAACATATGGAGCGAGGGGAGGGGAGGACCAGGGGGAGGAAAAGGGGATGAAGAATGGATGAAGATCCACAGAAACCGGGAGGGTCGGACACTACAAAGAGGAAAAAGAGCTGATCTGGAAGAGGGCACAGGAGCTCCGAGAAGGGAGGGGAGGGTGTGCAGGGGGGAAACTTGAAAGATGGAGCAAGATGCTATGCCGATGGGAGAATAGAGGATGTATGTAGCAGAAGATAGGGGAGGGGAATAAATAGAAATGGGAGAGGTGGGTAGCACACCGAGGGAGGGGGAAATACAAAGAGGGGAGGGAGAAAAGATCATGGGGTAGGAGATGGAGGAGGGATGGGTATGACAGAGGTGTAGGAGTAAAATCAAGGAGGCACAGATACAGGAGAGAAGCATCATGTCAAGGGGATGCATGGGGAAAATCAAGGGATAGGGGTGAGGAGTGTGAGTCCTTGGGAGAATAGTTGACCAATGGGTTTGGAGCAGGATGAGCTGGCTAGAGAATATGTTTTTTTGTTATTTTATCTGAGGATGTGATAGAAGGTTAGATCCATGATGTCTTGAGCCAGGGCGCGATTTCTGATTATGAGTCTGTTGAGGTCGATGTTGGGGGACGTTGAGGCATTCAACATCATTCATATAACAATAGAGGAGTCTCCAAAAAACATAAATTTTTTTATTTTGAGCTTCTTGATTAATTGGAGCCCTTGCATCAGGGCATATGCTTTTGCCTTGTTGTTTGTCATCTGCCCCAATCCCCATTCGAATGAGGCAATGTGATTGCCATGTTGGTCTGTGATGAGACCACCTGCTCCAGCTGCACCAGGATTTGACTTTTAAGCACCATCAAAGAAGAGCTTAGGTTGACATGATCCATCAAGGCATTCTAAGAATTCCTTCTCTTTTAATCTTACTTTCCATTGCTCGTTGTGGATGGTTTTCCTTATAGAGGGTTTGTGGTATCTCGGAAGGTGGTCAATCACGCATCTAAATATTTTCCTTTCCTCAAATTGCATGTCCTTTATATTTAAATAGCTATTGTTCTTGGCAAGAATGGTCTCAACAGTTAGACTCCATGTCTTACTCTGCACCTTTCTCACGCACGACTTTTGATCATGGAAAATGAATTTATTCCTCATGAGCCATATGTTCCAAAAGAGGACATAAGGCAATGTTTCATAGATTCTGTTGACAATGTTCTTTCACTTTTTCGCACAGGGGTATTTATTTTTCCACTGTGCCATGGAATCTAAAATTTTGGCATTTGTGTCAATCTCCATCGAAAGAGGGGAAGAGAGATGGTTCCAACAATTATGGGTGAAAGAACAAGCAACGAAAAGGTGTTGAATATATTCCTCAGCGATATTGCAGATAGAACATCTAGAGGCTCCATGTATGCCTTTCTTTTTCAGGTTATCAGCAGTCAGGATCTTCCCCTTTGCTAAGGTCCAAGTAAAGATTTTTATTTTGGGAAGAGCTTGTGATTTCCATACCTGCTTCCAGGCAGCCCATGGAGGGGAGGGGTTGGTTTAACCAAGGAGGATCTCATATCCCGCTTTGATGGAGTAGGGGGATCCAATGGGATCCCATCTGAATTTGTCTTCTTCGCCCCTTTCTAAAGGGGCAACGCCATTGAGCATGCTTGCAAGTGTTAATATGTCATTGTGGAGATAAGGACGAAGGTTTAGGAATAGGTAGCCATCCCAATGACTATTATTTTATTTCCAACATGAGATTTGATTTAATGTGTTGATGCGAAGTCCCTTGAGATGGAGTTGAATGCAAAGGAGACTGAAATCATTTGCAAGAGGTGGCTTGCCCATGATCTTGTTATTCCATATATCAATGCTATGGCCCCTGAGAGGAACTTTGGAGGTGTGATCGTGGAGAAAGGGAACAACTTTCTTGTAAAGAGACCAAATGCGAGAGCATGGCCTATTCAGAATAGGTTGATCTAGTGCACGTTGTCTTGAGGCTGAGAGATATTTCTGCTCTAGTACTTGCTTCCACCATGACTGTTGTCTTGTGATAAATCTCCAAAAAAAATTGCCTCTAAAAGCCAGATTCAGTATTTGAGGAATGCGAATGGATAAACCTCCATTCTCATACTTATTGGTAACATGTCTCCATTTAACCAAGTTGAAATTCATTTTTTCTTACTTGCCTCCTTGCCATAAAAAATCTCTGAGGATTGTCTCCATTTTGTTTTGAATTTTGATTGGGGCTTGTAAAAGAGAGAATTGATATAAAGGCAGGGCAGAGAGAACACCTTTTATGAGGACCAAGCGCCCAACCATATTGAGCCAAGTGGCTCCCCATTGAAGAATTTTTCTCTTCATCTTATCGAGGGTAATATTCCATACCTCATTCTTGAGAGGACCACAGCTTACAAGCATCCTAAGATAGTTGAAGTGATTCCAGTTCCATTTGTATGGAACCCCAATTTTTTTGGCAATGTTGTGAATGGTATTCTGAGTCGTGTTCCAGCCATATATGAAACTTTAAGATAATCTATTTGACCTCCTGAATAATGCATAAATCTATCGAGAATAATTTTGAATCTTCTGGAAACTATACAAGTAGCTCCTCCCATCAGTAATGTATCATCAGCAAACTGGGAATGGTTCATGTTCTTGGTCCCATTGCAGAATTTTATACTTGTGATTAAGCCCGCTCTGTGATAGAAGTCCATGGCTCTGCTGAAGGATTCAACCGTGAGGATTAAGAGAAAAGGGGACAGGGGACATCCTTTCCTAAAGTTTCTAGAAGATTGGAAAAAAGGACCTGGTCTCCCATTGACCAGAGGGGAGATCCAGGGGTGAGAAATGCAATCTTGAATAAGAGAGATGGTTTCTTCATTGAAGCCCATTTTCCTTAGGACAGAGTAGAGAAAAGAATGCCTTACCCTGTCAAAGGCATTGGCAAGGTCCAACCTAAGAACAAAACCCTTTTCCATTCTACTCATACTGGAGTGAATAGCTTCTTGAACCAACAGTATGGAGTCTGAGATTTTTTAGTTGGCTAATAAGCCTCCCTAATTTTTGGAGATAAGACTAGGGTGAAAGGTTTTAATGCAGGTGGCAAGGATTTTAGTGATGATTTTGTAGAAAGAGTTGCATAGGGATATTGGGTGGAATCTGGAGAAGGTGGAAGGGCGTGCTTCTTTATGGATTAGGGCAAGATAGGTCAAGTTTGTGAATCCACCTATATATTTTTTCCTTTGGCTCCAATGAATCATTTTGATGAGGTATTTTTTGATTATCTGCCAGAAGGTCCGATAGAAGCTAATAGAAAATCCATCAGGCCCTGGAGCTTTGTCTGGATGAAGAGTCTAGATCGCTTTGATGATCTCGTGTTCACTAATTTCCTTGGATAAGGTAGCATTGATTTCTTCAGTGATGATGGTTGAAGTGTGCTGTAGAAGGTCTTCATAATCCTATATCCCCATATTCTCTGTTAAGAGGCTTTTGTAGTGTTGATGCGCTGCCAATCTGATCTTAGCTTTCTATTTTATTGTGTTACCCTAATCATCTGTTATGGCTGAGATGGTGTTTTTATAAGTTATGACTTTTGATTATTTATGGAAGAATGAGGTATTCTTATCCCCAGCTTGGAGCCAGAGGCTCTGGCATTTAATCTTCCATTTTTCTTCCTCCTTTCTGTTCGAATTTTAAATTTCCCAATAAAATTCCTTTTCATGATCTTGCTTCTCCTTGGTGATACCATGATCCTCTATATCGCTCTGGATTTCTTCTAGCCTTCGCTTCATGTCCTGTTTGGCTAATTCCGGTTCTCTGTAGTGTTCTTTAGCCCAATATTTGAGTGTTGTGCGGACGAGTTTTAATTTCGTCTCCCATCTGAGCAAGGGAGATCCTTCTACCTGCGTTCTCCATGTGCCTTCAACAATTACCCTTGCATCTTGGGAATCACACCATAGTGGATTGTAGTGGAAAGGGAGGGGCCCGAAGCTTCATTTCTCTCTAAGGAAAAGAGTGATAGGGTAGTGATCCGAGGTCGAGCATGGCAGGATAGTGGAGGTGGCAATGTTTAAGAGGGAGATGAGAGATACTGCCACAATAAAGTGATCCAATCTTTCCATAATGTTACTTGGACCAAGCCTGCGATAGTTCCATGTGAAGCTACGATTCCTCAGAGCGATGTCCACCAAATCGTGGTCTCTCATAATGCGCTCCAAATGGTCTCTTGAAGGATTAGGAGAAAAAACTCCCCCTCTTTTCTCCTTTAGATGCATAACCAAATTCAGATCACCTCCGATGATAAAATTTCTACTGCCTTTATCTTCCATGTCAGTTTGAAAGTGTTAGCAACGCACTTCTTTGTCACGATAATGGTTTGGGCCATTTATGTTGTAGACCGTTATCATGATATCTCTTTGTACATTTTGCAACTTGAATTTTATCTAGTGTTGATTCTTTGAGCTTGTTTGTTGATGCCATGAGTTTTTATTCCAGCTTATAGCTATTCCTCCAAATGCACCTCTGGATCCTACAGTTGCGCCTGTATTTTTTTTGAGTCTGTTTATGATTGATTCCATATCATTTTCTTTATGTTTGGTTTCTTGAAGAAGAATTATGTCTGGCTGATCTCATCTAAGTTTATTACAGGGGGAAATACAGGGATTTCTACAACCATTTTCTCCTTTCCTTTATGATATGACATCTTTGAATGAAATGGATGCTCGGGAAAAGTATTACTAGATTGCAATCGATCGATTATGGAAAGAAATGGTATTGCAGAGGGCGCTGATATACTTGGAAATCTTTAAGTCAAACTTGTACGGATCAAATGAATGGAAAAAGGGAGAAATGCAGGATGATACAGGGTTTATAAAGCAAGAAAGGAGGGATGATTAACTGAAAAATTATCGTTTTCGGAGCATTGCACCAAAGGAATTAAACATTGGCAGGAGAGATTAATGGCCAATGTACATATGATTTTTGGCGGGAAAGTTTCTATGACCAACGACAACATGTCGTGAACGAATATTTTAATGACAAGTGGCAAAGGAGGGGAGGCCCTTGAAATCTTTGTGAAGCCACCACGTGGGTGGTTTCAATGGTTTTTCCTAAACCATATTTCTCCCCTAACCCCCAAGTTTCGATAGGGGGTGGGGGGGTGAACATCGTCTCCTGCCATTGATCCGAGCGAGGACGATCTAAGCCTTTCAAACTTACAATCATGTTATAAAAAATGAAAAAACATCACATCCAACTTTATTTACCAATTAAAACAAAGTCTTATGCTAATTAATCAACACTATCCATAATATAAAACTGAAAGTGACATTTTAATTAGCACGCTCTTTTGGGATTCTTATTTTTATTTATTTTTCCTTTCTCCCTTCTTTATTTTTCTCTATTTTTTATTTTTTTATTTTTATTTTTTTTAAGAATAAAAACAACTAAAATAAAAAATAAGTTACAACATCCCTTAGGATAAATAGCCAGATAATCATACCTTGATCACTATATTTATAGGAACATACGTAGGCGGAGAGGGGGAAACAGTTGTTTGATGTCACGAGGGGGAGGGGGGACATGTGGAGGAAGGAAATTGGGCGGTGGCAGGTGGATGGGAGCGGGGGGAAGGGGGATAAGTTACTGTTTACCTTTTAACTTTCATCGCTCGCTTGAAAACGGTGTTAGCGGACATATGATGTGGCAGGTCATCTCCACCTTCCTCTGGTGGGTGAAAGAACAAGAGGCCAGATCCATCGGTTACCCCCCCGGAACCAATCTAGGTCGTTGGATCAGCAGGCCCACCCATTTGAATTTTCAACTCTGGGGGTTAGCATTGGTTTATCGTCCGCGCAAGTTACCCCCCTGAAATGCTTCCTGTGCTAGTTAGGCGGAGATGGACGGTGATCTGCCCCTAACCTGTTCAAACTTTAACCAAAATGTGCGCCTTCACTAATTTCCTCTTTTACCATGTTGCGCTTTCCTAGTGGATAATTCCATGGATGCGAGCACTAAAATTTGAGCTCCTATTGGGGAACTAGGGCCTATAGTTTCCCTTATCATCCGTTCGATTAATTTTTAAGCCATGAGACTTTGAATGCAACCTCTTAGCCCCCCTACAAAAATAATGAAGGGAAGCAACACGACCAATGATAGAACTTCTTAACAATTATCAAAGTCTTTTGCTATCCTAGGTGACATGAATACGAATTGACATGAAACTCCGTCAAGATAAGTTTCTTAAGCTCACTACTATCTGGCACATAAATCTTGTTCCTGAATCTGACCAAGCCATCTGTCGTGAGGTGATACTCCTCATCCCTATCACCTTACCCTGCTGCTGCAATCTCTATTTCAGTTGTTGGTACCTGTCATCATGTTGCCCTTCATGTAATATCTACTCTTGTAAATCTGTCCCATAAGAACTCACAACTGAAATATGATTCACCTGCACTCTCCTACTAAGATTGATTGCAACTATGCTCCCCTTTCCCTCGATGTACCTGATCTAAAAGTCAAACTCACTAAGGGTATCTAACCATCTAGCCTGCATGGCATTTAGATATTATGTTGGTCAAACAGATACCTCAGTCCACTCTGATCACTCATCAAGACGAGCCTCCTACCAAGAAGATAATGTCTCCACATCTTCAATGCATGTATGATAACTGTCAACTCAAGATCAAGAGTCACATATTTCTCATGCTCGTTTAGTTTCCTTGACTCATAGCATACCACCTACCATTCTTGCATAAGGACTTCACCAAGTCCTTCCTTGCAAGCATCTGTACAAACCACAAACTCCTTATTAGGATCTGTAATCTTAAAAAATGGAGCATTTGTAAGAAAACGATTTAACTGCTCAAAACTAGTTACACACTCCTGAGTCCACTCAAAATTCTTCCCTTTCCTCTGCAAAGATGTAATAGGATAGCCAATCTTTGAGAAGTTCCTGATGAACCGCCTGTAGTAACCTGCTAGTCCTGTTAGGGTCTTATAATAATAGGGATCATAATTTTGAATTAGCTATGTTTAGTCTTGTAATATTGTACATATATTTGCATTTCCGCAAATGTTTTCCGTATTAAAAAATGAAAAGAGGGTATGTCCTAAAAGAGTAATCAAAAGACCAAAAGAAAGAAAGATAATATATATATATATATATATATATATATATATATATGAACCCCATAAAAAGAAACAAAAGTAAATTCTGAAAGTGTTGCACATTCAAATGCCACTACTCTTAGTTTACTTTACTTTTGCAAATAAATTGTGTGCAAGTTAGGTAGAGAATAAAAATGAGCTCATAAGTTTAATCTGAGCCATTCGAAGATATAAGGCTAGAAATAAGTTAGGATGCTTATCAAAAGAAAATAAAAGGGTCAACAAGCTCAAATGCACCCAATAAAGGAAATAAAAAATGTTAGGATAAATAAAAGGGTACGTAGAGTACTTTTCTAAGATTATATAAGCCTCATTATACTTATCCATTATCAAAAACATTTTATAACACCTTCCCCTTTCTAAGTCCCTTTCCCCTTTGAAAATCCATTCCCTCATTATTTTCCCCTTATCCTAAACCCTTCCCCTTGCTAAAATACCTTTCCCCTTTAAAAACCCCCTTCCCCTCGATAAAATTTTATGTTTTCATAAAAACAACAAAACCCACCTTTTCATAGTTTAAAGCGCCAAATATTAATCGGGCCCACTTTTTGTTTAACCCCCCCCGCTTAATATAATTCGGGTCCACTTTTCATTTAAACCCCCCCCGCTTAATATAATTCGCAACCCACTTTGATTTAGCCTCCCGCCTAATATATTTCACAACCTCTGCTTAATATATTTCCCAACCCACCTCGTTTGAATGATTTCGCAACACCCATTAACCGTCTGATCACAACCGATCAGATCTAACGACCTCCGAAACTTTTTGCACTCACCACTGTTCGAATTTTAAAACAAGGGGGGGGGGGGTGCAAAAAGGGTGGTTTCATTCCCTCGCTCCCCTGCCACGCGGCACTTCCACATTCTATCGCACCCCATTGTTAGCGTCAGTCTAGTCATACTGCCATCAATGATCAAAACTGCTCTTTTGCATTTGCATATTAGGTGTCTCATACCAAATAAATTTCACCGTTCCGTTAGGTCATGGATTCATTGATGGTAGTAATTTTTATCAGTTGTCCCTCATAAGGTACTTACTGATTTTCCTTTCTATGGTCTTTAGTCATTAGTCACTATCATTCTTAAAATCATATCATTAGGTCATAGGATGGGTCTCATTAGTTTCTAGGGTCTCACCATGGTCAAATTAATGAGTCCAATGTCAATAATATCAGCAAGGTCATGAGGAAGCCAATAAGCTCAAAGTCACAGCACCAGGAAGAATCAGAGAGACATTTTATTCAGTTTGATGTAATTTTCACCACAAAACCATGTCTTGAGGTGAAAACATGATATTTTGTCTTTATTATTATCATTCATTATGTAATTCTATATCATCATGTGTAATAAGTCACAATTCAGAATCTGTTATCTCCACAAAGTGATTTCCCTCCCTTCAGATAAGTTTTCCACATCATGTTTAGTGCCAAATCATCTTCCAAGGAGATCCATTAGAAAGAGCTCGAAAAGAGCTTTCCAACGGTATACTACACTCTCAAAACTGACTTCTGGATTGAAATTTATGCTTAAGTGAAGTAAAAGTCCCTATATCCTCATATACCCCCTATTTTCCATTTTTCCCTTTAAACTTTGTATTATTAAAGTTTTATATCCCTTTAAAAACCCCTTTTCCCCCTTTTCGATTTACAACATCGCATTATAAATCATTTAACACATATGCAATTGAATTATAAACCACTTCCCCTTTCCATTACCCCTAAACTTTAATATAAATTTTATACATATATATTCCCCGCTATTTCCAACCACTTCCCCACCATACGTTGGAACTTTATAATAAAACTTTATTATAAAGTTTTATATTATATATAACCCGCATTACAATCGCAATCGCAAACCTTTTCCAATTGCAACATTAATCTGGGAAGGATCCTCACGATCCACGTCCACCGTGTCACGCTCCAATCCTCCGATCGTGTTTCCCCTCCGATTGATCGCAACATTCCCATCACACTCCCGATCGTGTTTGCTCCCCCGATCGCATCGCAAATTCTGTTCTCCCGATGGGATTACCCCCGCTCCCCTCCGATATTGCGATTGCGATTGACCTGTCGGTCCCACCACTTAAACCTTCTGCCCATTTATAATATAAAGGGATTTCCCCTTTGTAAACTCGAAATTTGTATTATTTTCATTTTTACAAATTTTATCCCCATTCTCCCTTTCTCAATCGCATCGGAGGTTTTATATGTACCACTCCGCCCTACTCCCGATTCTGATCTCCGATTGCGATTCGTAAATCCCCGGGCCCACCATAATACATCCGCCCGTTCATAAATAAAAGGCCTACCCCTTTGTTAATCCAAAACTTTGGTTATATTTGATTTCATACAAAGGGTTCTCCCCAATCGCATCGGAACTTTTGTTTCTCCGTTTCATATAACATCCTCTCCCGATTCCGATCCCCGATTGCGATTGATCGCACATCGCAAATCACAATCGGTGGATCCAATTATGTGATACACCTATGTCGCTCCCCGATTGTGATTGCGATTGTATTTTAATATGTTATGTTCCTTCGCCCA
The DNA here is from genome assembly GCA_034641835.2 of Pinus albicaulis. Lineage (NCBI taxonomy): Eukaryota > Viridiplantae > Streptophyta > Pinopsida > Pinales > Pinaceae > Pinus > Pinus albicaulis. The sequence goes on from CM076569.1 coordinate 827,368,499, forward strand.
TCCTCTTCGATTGCGATTTATATGCAGGTACCGCCCATTTCCCTTCCCTTTTCCCATTTAAAATAAATTTTCCCTTCACTAAAGGCAAAGTTTCATTTCAAAGGAATGTTTATTAAAAAAAAGTTGGTTTTATTCAAACAGAAAATGGAAAGCAAAGGCAATAGTCAAAGGGCCGAGAGGTTATTTAAAACAAAGATTGTTACAGCAAGCAGCAAAATAGGAAATATGTTCATCGGTTTACCTATTTTCTTTCATACAGCCTAACAACAAAATCTCCAAGTGGTCAAATGCAGTGATGTCCCTTATTTTCAGGGGCAAATTTTTGTATTTCTTTACTATGATTGTATTTCAGTTCTTCAGCTATTAAAACAACTCCCTTCTCTTGTGGATCTATGTTCCCACACTTCATCCTATTTAATGTAATTGTAAATCATTTGTAAAGTAGAGTGTGAGTCTGAAAGTAGGGGAATAGTGTGGAAGAAAATCTTTGCGCTTCATTGTATAGTTTGACAAGAATTAATAAGAGATGCAGCTCTGATTTGTGGGATCCATGTGGTATGAGATTTAGCATTTGTTTTTATTTTTTGTTTCATATGTGAATTGTTATGTATTCCATTCATCCATAAACATTTCCTTTTGAATGCTTTCAAGATAGAAAGGTAGAATCAATCTCTATATGCTCTGCCTTGGGAAATCATTCATGCTCTGTGTTTTTACTCTGTTTGAAAATGATCCATTTGCTGTGCCGTTTTCAGCTCTGCACCAGTCTTTCCATCCCATCCTCATTAAATTTTAATTGCTAATTTTCCTGCCTATTTTTCCCCATGAAATACCCTGTGTCCTGATTTAATTCTCGGTTTCAATTGTCCCTTTTATCCCACACATCCCTGAAATTCATTCATTCATTTTATTTAAACCTTTTTCCCGTCATTTTATCTAGCCTAATATCAGTCCATTTATTGTGTTCCATTGAATATTCTTTCACAGAGAGAGCCCTCTCCTATCCTTGTAGGGCTAGCTACAAGTCTGAGCGTGGTTTAGTTGTTACCCTGATTTTCCTTTTGCAGCCTGGGGTCTGATTCAGGTTCTAACATCTCTGGCGACTCCACTGGGGAAAAGTTCAATATTGTTTGTTTGTTAGTGTTATTTGTTTTATAAACTACAGACGGAGCTTGAAGTTATGCCAGGTAGCCTTCGAACTGCACAATGCTTTTCAAGTGCATAAGTAGATAAATGCTGCTTCAGTCAATCTCCGGTCTAGTTTTATAAACATAACATTTGACTTGCAAGATTTTCCCCAGTACATCAAATAATTCCAGATTTTTGAAAGATGATGTCCAATTTTTGCTAGGCTGCAAAATAAGATTTTTGTAAAATAGACATTCGACCACACTGGCTTCAAGAAGATACACCAGGGCTAATCTAGATACAAATCCTCCCCTGTGCTTGAAAATCCAAATCTTATCCCAAGAATTGTTAGAAGACAAGAAGGATCATTAAGCCCCAGACCCGTTTTCAGGTCCTATACTTGGCCTAGTGAATGGTTTTTTGTAGAGGATCTTTCCTTTGACAAGAATTTTGAGCTTTATTTATTTAGGAATAAGTTTGAAAATGACATTGATGATACAGTTTTAGATCTTGATTTCCTTGTAGATATTGAAGTCCAAAGAGAAAATACCTCCATTGACGATTACTTTGAATTCTCCTTAGTCCATCACTGTAACTAATATCCCTGAGCCTTCAGAATCATCAGGAATAACATTTCCCCCTCCCAATTCATCAACATTCCCATCAGTCAATTCCCAATTATCATCTCCTCCATTAACACCTCCCTCAAATCCTACAAATCCTGTCAAAAATCCACCCAGAGTTATGGCTGCCAGGTATGCACCCCTGGTCTTACCCCAGGTCCTCAATGATATGCCGGTTGACTATCAAAGTAAAATTCCTATCTTTGATGCCACTCAAAGCATCACAGCTCAGCAACATGTTGATAAAATGAATGAATTTTTTGATTTGCATGAGGTAGAAGCAAAGAATGTAACGACAAGGCTGTTTGTTCAAAGTTTCGGAGGTGAAGTCAGAAAGTGGTTTTGAGCCCTACCACCAGGCACAATTCACACTTTACAGGAGTTGCACACTCAGGTCCTGGACCGGTGGGAGGTAAAAAAGAACCCACTTCAAATTCTGTCTGAATATGAGAACATTAAAAGAAATGTGGGTGAAACCGTGCAGGATTATTGTTTAAGATTCAATGTTGTATATAATGATATTCCAGCTAATTTGAAGCCTCCTGTGGGATTAGCATTGTTAAAATTTCCCAATGGATTTGATGCCGACATGGCATATCAGCTGCGTGAAAGAGATCCGTCTTCACTTGAAGACATGCAGAAGATAGCGGTAAACGTTGAAGCTAATCTGCTGGCTAAAAGAGCACGAGCCAGAGCTGAGAAAAGAGTCACAATAAAAGAGAAGGCCTCTACTTCAGACAGTAAAATGGACACTCTGATCAGAATAGTGGAAAAAATGGTTGATAGGTTAACCATCGCGGATATACCTGAGCCTCAAATAAGAAATCCCAATTTCAGAGGGCAGCAGCCGCAATTCAGAATTAAACAGAGAGAGAAGAGAATGCAGGACCAAATTGCACCACCACAGTAGCAAATTAAAACTCCTTTGCAGCAGAACTATGTGCAAGGGACAGATTCAGATGACGATGATCCTGTGATTGAGGCTAATCACTTTTTCACGGCTGATGGTGCACCCATTTTCCTTACAGAAGATGAAGAATATACAATGGCGACTCCAGACATTCAAAAAGACCAAAATTTCATTTTGGCCAATGATACAGTATTGGAAGAGGAGTTTGATGACTATCAGAGAGGGTATATTAATGCTCTATTGACTTAGCAAAGGCAGTACTCTTTAAGGAACAGAGAGGTTACAGTTAGCCCCATTCAAAAGAGAAAGGAACTCCAAATGAAAAATGATGCACAGAAGAAAGCTAAGGAGCCAGCTGATCCTTCCTCTAGCAAAGCACCTGCAGTTGCTAACACATCCAATGAGAAGAACTAGCAGAACACAGTAAAGGAGCCAATAGATAAGAAAGACCCGCCCATCAAAGAGGTAGAAAAAGCTCCCTCCTTTAATCTAGAAAATGAAATCTCTAAATTACCGTAGGATGATGAAAATCTAACTCCCAGATGAGATTTACCTTAGGATGATGAAAATCTAACTCCCAGATGAAGAAACGTGGGAGAAGTGGTGTGATTTACCATAAAGGGTGAAATAACACACAGATGAAAGAAGACTGATGAAAGAAACAAACGTCGAACAACAATCAAAGAAATCAGGGCCAGATATCAGTTAATTAGAAGGTGTCACTGTCTTTTTGCATAAAGATATTTTATTTCCCTATAATAAATCCAAGTCAGTTGACAGGATATTTTTTGTAAAGTTTTGTATAAATACTTCATCATTCGAAGTATCAAGGGTCGGTCAAGTGTGGATTTCTGAATATTTTAGTAGATGACTGATCTCTTGCCTGCGGGTTATTGTACCAATTTCCAGTCGACACACTGTGATAAGCTATAAAGAAACTTCTTTACAGGATTCATATAATGAGCTATTTCAGTGAATTATAAAATTTCAATTGTTCATGTCCTTTTTCTAAGTATTCCATAAACTTTCATGTGTTCTAAATTTGAATGTTATAACAGGAATAGTACTGCAGAATTTTCTTAAAACTTAGACTCTACTTTTAATTGTTATACATTTATATGTTTTTTTTTTGATATCCGGTGTAAAAAATTCTTAATCGCCCTCTCATCCTGATTGAATTCTCACCCTTCTACATTATTTGGTTTAAAGAATTCTTAATTTCTCCTTGATCCCGATTGAAAAATCACTTCACCATTCGGCCTTGAGATCTGATATTGCTCACCTATCTTTCCTTGTAACACTTTCCTTATACTTTGATTTAGTTCTGTTTCAAAGCACTTTGAATCCATAGTCTAATGGAAAGTTGATAAGCACCTATTCGTCTAAATCATTAATTCCACCAACCAACCAAAATCAATCAAAAAGCAACCCAACCAAGCATACATAACTAGCCTAAAATCCATTGATTAAACAGAGTCAAATCATATAGAGAGAGCCCTCTATGAGTTTAGGAAGGCTAGATCCTAAGCTCCAAAAGTGGTTTGTAGTTACCTCTGACATTTCTTTTTAACTCTTTGAACAACCTTTGGAAATTTCAGAGTGATAACATATTGGTGACTCCGCTGGGGACAATAAGTTCCTAGTTAAAATAAATCTTAAAGGAAACAATGTTCCTCATTTTTCACATTAAGGTTTTAAAGGGTTGTTTGAATTTATCATAGAAAGTTAAAATTTTGCTTCTAAAAGAACATATTATAACAGGGCTCATCCTGATCCACAACCTGCTATAATTGTTGATGATCCTGACAGAATTTTAAGAAAACCTAAAAAAGTAGAGAGTCAAGGAAGTAGTAGTGAGTTAATAAAAGCAAAATCACTTCATAAGGAGTTATCAAGCATATAGGATATTCAATTTGATTTATCATTTGAGCATTCTTTATTTTGTACCAAATCTGAAAAATCAGTCCATGATACTATAATAGACCCCAATTTTAATCAATTTATTGAATCAAAGAAGGATACTATACAACTTGATTTAGATCAACAGGTTCTAGATACTATTGAAAAACTTGATGCTTTAACCTCAACTTTGATAAAAGACATAGATGAAGCCTATTTTCAATAGTCAGTTGAACTAGCTGCCCTAACTACTGCTACCCCTAAGCTCACTACAATATCTTCAGAAACTGTAAATGCAGATTTATTCAATTCCACCTCACCTGTAATATCCACCACAGTTCATTCCACAAAGCCATTCATACCTAAATTTCCTCTCCAACCTAACGTTTCGAGTTCATCTTCAAAAGTTTCAAGTCCATCTTCAAGCACCACTGCTTTACCTCCCAATCGAGCTAAAATCTTAGCCATGGCAGCTATATTTGCCCCTTTGGTCTTACAAGCCCTTTACATCCCATGCCACAGGATTACCAAAGTAAAAAAATTCAGTTTGTTGGTACTGGTCAGTATACTGCTCAACAACATGTAGATAAAATGACATGTTTTTTGAGTTACATGAAATTGATGAGGCAGATGTACAAATGAGATTGTTTGCACAAACACTAGCAAGAGATATTAAAAAATGGTTTAAATCTTTACTTGCTGGCCATATTGTTGATTTAGCTGCTTTCCACCGATTGTTTATCAGTAGATGGGAAAGAAAGAAAAACCCTTTCCAGATATTATCTGAATATGAGAACATTAGAAGAGCTCCTAATGAATCTGTTTAGGATTACTGTATTAGGTTTAACAACATTTAAATGCAATTCTAGTGAACATCAAACCTCCGCCAAACTTAGCCCTAATTAAATTTCCAGATGGTTTTGACACCAATATGTCCTATTAATTAAGAGAAAGAAACCCATAAACTTTAGAACAGATGCAGAGTAATGCAGTTAGTGTAGAAGCTAACTTACTAGCTAAAATATCAAGGATGAGGAATGAGAGGAGAGTGACAATTAAGGAAGAACCTTCCACTTCAGATGTTAAGATAGATAATTTAACTAAAAATGTTGAAAGACTAATGGATAGATTAGAGAACATGGAAAGAAAACCTCAGTGGGAAAATCAACAAGGTCCCAAAATTAGAAACCCCAACTTTAGGAAAAATCCTAATACTGGTAAATCAAGAGAACTAGTATCCGATCAACAGATTAGACCACCTTTCCAAGAAAATAATGTTGAAAGTTCACAACATCATGAAGAAGACTAGGACACCCAGATAAACTTGATGTGAATAAATAATGAAAATGTCATTTTTCTTACCCAGGAAGAATAAGAGTTATACATGTTACAACAATTACAATTAGAATCTGGAGAATCCTTTGACTATAAACAAGGCTATGAATCTGCGATCTACGAAATTCATAAACAGTGTAGCCTTAGAAGCAAAAAGAACACAAAGGTTCCTATTAAGAAATCAGTCCACACCCAAACTAAGAAAACAATAGAAGCTCCTCTGACCAAAATTCTACAAATTCTCCCTAGAGAAACTCAGAAAGCTTTCACCCCAAAGATTGTAGACATCACATCAGTTGCTACTCAAACCATTCCAAACAAGGAAGTTGAAAACAAAACAGTTGACACACAAACTGAATTACCAAGTGTTCATAAAGAAGATAAAACCACACAAACCACAATTGGTAAAAATGAAATGATTAAATTAGACAAAACTCAAATGCTATTCAATAATAAAATTGAGATAACCAAATTGAAAATACCAGTTCCTTTAACAGAGCTGCTGAAAAATGATTCATACAAGGCACAAATTACTGAAACATTAAACATAAGAGAAGGTGAATATTCTGTCAACCTCAATGATGAACAACCTGAGTTATTATTTTGTCCTGAAGTAAATGGCAAACATCAAGAAGGAGGTGTCCCTCCATTCTATATTAGCTTAAACGTTCATGATAAAATCTTACATAATGCTATGTTGGATTCAGGAGCATCTCATAACTTAATGCCTAAAGAAGTCATGGAAAAATTAAACTTAGACATCACCAGACCCTACAAGGACCTTTTCTCCTTTGATTCTAGTCAAGTCAAATGCCTTGGCCTAGTAAAAGATCTGTGTGTAACTCTAGTCCAATTCCCAACAAAAATTATTGTTATGGACATAGTAGTTGCTGATATCCCTCCCAAATATGGTATGTTATTATCTCACTCATGGGGAGCAAAAGTACAGGGATCACTACAACTAGACATGTCATATGCTACCATTTTTGTGTTTGGTCAGCAAAGGAAGATATACAGAGAAACTTTGATGAAATACATGGTAAGTAGTTCAGACAGGCCACAAAATTTCCCTATCTATTCCATGCATTCTAATCTGGACTCATTTATCCTATATAATTTAGACAATGACAAAGATAAAATCACAGCTGTAGAAGAAGAACACAGGAAGTCGATTATGAAAATATAACACATGAATCTTTGTGGCATCTAGATTTCGATGGCTCTGTGAATAGATTAGGAGTAGGAGCTGGAGTATGGATCTACAATTTAGAAAATGATCATTCAGAAGGACATGCCTTTATATTAAATTTCAAATGCACTAATAACATGGTAGAATATGAAGCATTAGTGCTAGGCCTTCAAATCGTAAGAAAACTTGGAGCTAAAAGAATTTCCATCATGGGAGACTTAGAACTCATTATAAAACAAGTCAAGGGAGAGTACATTGTTAATAACCCTAGACTTAGCCATTACAGAGAAACCATTCTAGACTTAATAAACAATTTCCTTGAGATTGACTCTGCTATTATTCCAAGAAAGAAGAATATGCAAGCACATAGCTTGGCCACTTTTTCCAGCACATTCAGGTTACCCTTTCAGCCAAATCATCAATACACGACTGAGGTAAGGCATAGGCCAACCATACCTGATAATTTGAAGTATTGGAAAATCTTTTCACAAGACTCACAAATTTATGATTTTATGAATTGTGAAGGAGAATTTCAGAACTATAATATAAACACTGGCTGTACATTAGATTATACCATAAATAATGAAATAGATGTAAATGATGTAAATAAGATGGAACCAACTAAATTCACTAAACTAGAAATAGAACAATCAGAAACGGTAGAAATTGAGGAATTAATCAATGATGAATCAGAGGTTTTAAACCTCAAAGACAACATTTTTCCTAAAGGATCAGCCCCACTAGAAGATCTCCTTGACTCCAATGGTGTAGCTAGAAAACCTAAAATGGAGCCTATAAGGTCAGATATAGAAGAATGTAACATAGGAACAAAGGAAAATCCTAAGCTTATCAAGATATCTAAGAAATTACCTCGAGCTGAAAAGTTGAAGTACATTAGCTTGTTTAAATAGTTCCAAGACATCTTTGCCTGGAGTTATGAAGACCTCAAGTCTTATGATACTAGCATTATCCAACATAAGATACCAATTAAAGAAAATCAAAAGCCCTTTAAACAAAAGCTGAGGAGAATTAACCATGTTCTTATGCCATTAATAGAGAAAGAAGTTAAAATGATGTACGATGCTCAAATCATAGCACTCATCAGATATTCTGATTGGGTCTCTAATTTAGTCCCCACTAGAAATAAAATAGGAGAAATCAGACTCTGTGTTGATTTCAGAAACTTGAACAAAGTATCATTGAAGGATAACTATCCCCTCCCTAAAATGGACCACATTCTCCAGAGGGTAGTAGGGTCATCCAGAATTTCATTACGTGATGGATTTTCTGGATACAACCAAATCCTAGTCCAACCTGAAGATCAAGCTAAGACTGCATTCACTACTCCTTGGGGAACTTTCATGTACTTGAAAATGCCCTTTGGACTAATGAATGCTGGAGAAACATTCCAAAGAGCCATGGACATAGCCTTTGCAAAGTAAATCCATGAATTTTTAGTCATTTACCTAGATGATATCACAGTGTTTTCCAAGTCAGATAATGAACATCTAGATCATCTAAGAAGAGTGTTCATAAAATGTAGAAAGATTGGGATACCCTTAAATCCTAAAAAGTCACTTTTTGGATTAGAAGAAGGAAAACTCCCGGGACACATTATTTCAAAAGAGGGCATTAGAATTGATCCATCTAGAATAAAATCAATCCTAAATATCATTCATCCTAGAAACATTAAAGAGTTACAAGAATTTTTAGGAAAAATAATTTTTCTTAGAAGATTAATCTCTAACTTAGCATAACTAATTAGAAACTTAAATAGCATGTTAAAAAATGATTCAATGCTTAAGTGGACAGTAGAGGCTAAGCAGTCTTTTGAAGCAGTCAAAGAAGCCCTTACTAAAACACTTGTCCTCATAAGTCCTAATTTTAACAGAGATTTCATAATTTTTTCATTTGCTTCAGATCACACTATTGGCAGCAGTCTTGTTGCAAAAGAACGATGAGGGCTATGAACAACCCATTGCTTTATTCAGTAAAACTTTGAGAGATGCAACACTAAAGTATAATATCATGGAAAAGCAAGCTCTTGCTTTAGTGAAAGCCATAAAAGATTTCAGAGTATACATTTTATGCTCTCACATAATATCATATGTTCCAAACTCAGTTGTAAAGGACATTCTAACTCAGAATGGGCCTGATGGAAAAAGAGGCAAATGGATTGCCACAATACTAGAATATGATATTGAGATCAAGCCTACAAAATTAATTAAAGGCCAAGGTTTGGCCAAACTCATGGCTGAATCGAACTGTCAGGCCTTAGATATAAATTTCATTGCTACCCTAGATGATCAGGAAGAGATGGCGACTCCACAAATCAGTGAATCTTACATAGATTCACCCTAGTATGTAGACATTACATTTGTTTTACTCAACTTACAAGCTCCTCCTGGTTTATCTAGAACCAAAAGAAGATTCTTAAAAATGCAAGCAATAAAATATTGTATCTTAAATAATGCTTTATTTTGGAAAGATCATGGTTGCATCCTGTTAAATTGTTTATTAAAAGATGAAGTTGACAAAGTCATGCAGGAATTTCATGCAGGAGATTGTGGAGGACACCTAATATGGAAACAACTGCTAACAAAGTTTTGAGGGCAGGTTTTTACTGACCCACTCTTTTTGTAGATGTTCGAAAGTATGTGACCTCCTGTCACAAATGCCAAATATTTGAAGGGAAGAAGAAACTCTTACCATTACCCCTCAAACCTTTCTCAGTAGAAATGCCATTTCAACAATGGGGTTTAGACTTCATTGGTGAAATTCACCCACCCTTATTTGCCCAATATAAATGGATATTGACAGTCACTGAATACTTTACAAATGGATAGAAGTCTTCCCTTCTAGACAAGCCACATACTTTTTCATTATTTCATTTCTTGAGAATAATATCATTTCTAGATTTGGAAGCCCACAAAAGCTCATTACTGATAATGCTGCTTCCCTCAAATCAAAGAAAATGATAGATTTTTGTAACCGATACCATATCACCCTAGGAAATTCCACTGCATATTACCCTCAAGGTAATGGACTAGCAGAGTCTTCAAACAAAAGCCTAGTCAACATCATCAAAAAGTTACTATGGGATAACAAGAAAACTTGGAATAAAAAGTTGGTGAATGCCTTATGGGCAGATAGACTAACTACTAAAAAATCTATTGGTACCTCTCCCTATCAATTAGTATATGGGATGGATGTTGTTTTTCCATCTTCATTAGGAGTGCCAGTGATGAAAATGATTCAAGAGCTGCAAGTAGAACCAAATGACATCCAAAGGAGGATAATCGAAATAATTCATTTACAACAAACCAGGGAAGAAGTTTATATCAAAGCCCAAGTAATTCAAGACAAAATCAAGAAGATCTTTGATAAGAAAACTAAAACATATGATTTCTTTACAAGTGATCAAGTACTCAAATGGGATTCCAGAATGGAAGACAAAAGAAAACATGGGAAATTTTATTATCTCTGGAAAGTCGCATACATTGTTTATGGTTACAAAGGCAACAATGAATTTTTCTTGAAAGAGTTAAATGGAACAGATCTACTAGGTGGACCAGTCAATGGTCGAATGATGAGGCACTATTTTTCACTAGATTAACCAGTAGTTCATTTATTGTATTTTACTCATTGTAAATACCATAGAAAAGTTTAGATTGGAGTGGATGATTATCTTGCAAAGTTGAAGCCTGAAAAGGAAACTATAAATTTTAAAAGATATAATATCATATGTTTGAAAAAAAGAGAGAACAGAAAGCCGTTCCTAGCAAAGCAAAGCCAAAGTTCCATGACCACTGATCAGAATGTTCTTGACATCTCACAAAAAGATGCCATCCCCAAGTGGAGCCATTGTTAGGGTCCTATAATAATAGGGATCATAATTTTGAATTGGCTATGTTTAGTCTTGTAATATTGTACATACCTTTGCATTTTTGCAAATGTTTTCCATATTAAAAAATGAAAAGAGGGTATGTCCTAAAAGAATAATCAAAGGACCAAAAGAAAGAAAGATCAATATATATATATATATGAACCCCATAAAAAGAAACAAAAATAAATTTTGAAATTGTTGCACATTCAAATGCCAATACTCTTAGTTTAATTTACTTTTGCAAATAAATTGTGTGCAGCTTGTTCAAAATGCCACAATTCATGATGCTCATGCAATCTAATCTTGATCATTCATGCCTTTAAATTTTATGTCATGATGGTTAGTGAATAAAGATCTGACCAAACCATTTAATCTTGGCAGATTAGTAGTTAGGTAGAGAATAAAAATGAGCTCATAAGTTTAATCTAAGCCATTGGAAGATATAAGGTTAGAAATAAGTTATGTTGCTTATCAAAAGAAAATAAAAGGGCCAACAAGCTCAAATGCACCCAATAAAGGAAATAAAAAATGTTAGGATAAATAAAAGGGTAGGTAGAGTACTTTTCTAAGATTATATAAGCCTCATTATGCTTATCCATTATAAAAAACATTTTCTAACACCTTCCCCTTGCTAAATCCCTTTCCCCTTTGAAAATCCCTTCCCTCGTCATTTTCCCCTTATCCTAAACCCTTCCCCTTTAAAAAACCCCTTCCCCTCGATAATATTTTATGTTTTCATAAAAACAACAAAACCTACTTTTTCATAGTTTAAAGCACCAAATATTAATCGGGCCCACTCTTCGTTTAACCCCCTCGCTTAATATAATTCGGGCCCACTTTTCATTTAACCCCCCCCACTTAATATAATTCCCAAACCACTTTGATTTAGCCTCCTTCCTTATATATTTCGCAACCTCTGCTTAATATATTTCCCAACCCACCTCATTTGAATGATTTCGCAACAACCGTCAAACATCCGATCACATCCGATTAGATCTAATGGCCTCTGAACCTTTTCACACTCATTTTTGTTCGAAGTTTAAAACAAAGGGGGGAGGGGGGTGTGAAACGGGTGGTTTCATTCCCCCGTTCCCCTGCCATGTGGCGCTTCCACATTCTATTGCACCCCGCATTCCTAAACCACTAAACCATCTTTTGACGTGCGATAAACCACCCGCGCCATAAAATAAACTGCCAAGTTCAAAAATAATAAAACCCCGCCCTGTTTCGTTATTTTGCTATTTTCTGTTGATTTGCGAAAGAGACCGAAAGCCATTGCTAACCAGAATTAAAGCGTGTCGCTACTCAGACCTCCTTCCACAAATCAAATTTTCGGTATTCCAGATAATCCTAAATACCCGACACCATCAAATAAACTTATTAACTCAATAATTGAACCAAATTGATGACCTCCCAAAGTGTCCAAACTGTAAACCCTTTGCAACCACCCCTGTTAGATGTCGACCACACTCCTTTGGCCGATAAAGACTTCAAAATAATAGATACTGTGACTGATAGCAACCTTTTGGAGCTTCATTGCTGGAGCCATGACAAATTTGTTGATTAGGCAGATGATATTCATCTGTGGGACTCTAACTTGCCCAAATACACATTTCCACAAACCTACCAATTCCTTGAAGTCATCAGATTGTGCCAACTCTGCTATTTTCCAAATGAAAGAGCCATAGTCATCCCTGACTAAGAAATCCTGATTACAATCACTGCTCAATCCATTAATCAAATGCTGCAAATTCAATCAACACCATAGGGAGTGCCTTTCTCCATTGAAACCCTCACTAAGCTTTATATAAAACTATATTTTCCTAAAAGGTCTCAGATATTTCAGACTTTCCTCCCTGAATCAGCTCAATTTCCTAAAAAAAATCCACCATACTCTGCTACCATATTTCCAGAAATAACCAAGCAAATTGTGACCATGTTATCCTATATCCTAGGATATTTTACTGATGAGTGGGTAGATGAATCCATCATTGGTTTCCAATCTAATTTTTGCCCAGGCCAACCTTCAGCTATAATTTTCAACTTTGCACAATTCCTGGCAGATTCCATGCATAATTAATTGATCAAACTGCCAGAAGGAGTATTGAAATACTCCTTAGTGTTATTCTCAGTCTATAGTCTTTTGGACATCCTTGATTAGAAAGGGTTCCACTGAATTTAGTTTCAAAGACTTTATTGATTCTTTTGTATATCCAGTAGTTACTACGCTTAGCAATAGCATTCAGCCCAAAATCAATGAGGAAATAAAAAAGGTTCTATAGTTATCTTATCAGAGCAAGACAAGAGACTGGTATTTTTACCAGAATCACACAAAAATCAGAGTGTATGGAAGCCAACTAGTCCCTTACAAGCTTCCCAAATACCTCCCAATGAGGATATTTGCTTTAGAGTACATCAAGCATATCTTGAATTCTGATGAAATAATTTCCTTTCAGCCAAAAAGAAAACTCATTTCAAGATTAAAAATCAATTAGGGCCTTTTATATGCAACAATAGGAATGTAGGAAAGGAAGCAGACAAATGCCTACAAGAGTTAAAGTTCAACAACAGTTTGAAATGGTCATATGATCCCTTGGGTGTCAAGTAAATTGAGAATTAAGTTTAAACTCACCCCTTTCATCCATGGATCTAAGCCTGAAATTAAGAAATATTCCAACCAGTCGGAGTGGTTGGAAAACACTTTACAGGAAGTGGAGAAGTAGCTTGATACTAGTTCCATCCTGCTTACTCCAGCCCCACAGGATAGAAATTCAAAAAGGGCTAGAGAAGAAGGCTCTTATTCAGCAAAAGCTACATCTGATAGTAAATTCAAGCTTATGTACAGAAATAAAACAAAGCTAAATCCAGTGATAGAGCAGGAAGAGACAATTGAAACATAAACATATATTGTTATCAAGGATGATGCACCCACAACACATTCAAAAGAAACACCTCAGCCATCAAATTCTGGTGCACAAATCATTCAAAAGTAAAATAGTGCAGATATTTCATCATCCAGCAAGCTAGTTGAAAAAGAAAAAGATATAATGGAGAAATATAAAGAGATTAAAATAAAAAAATGAAGCATTGAAGGCTGTTACATATGCACAATACTGGAAGCAAACTCCCAGTGATCAGAACAGGTTGCTTTCAACTTTTGACCAAAGGAAAAAGACAATGCAGATGACATTCCTATAGCCGAAGGTAAAGGCCCCCAAAACTTCAGAAGACTATACAAAGACAAGCTTTGAAGTTCCTGCCAAGGAGGTGCATCCAATTGACCAAATTGAATTTCACAAATAGGCAGGAGAGATGATATATTCAACCATGACACATAAAGCTCTAAGTGTTCAAAAGTTTCAGAACTCTTTAGAAAATATAAATTCATAGTAAAATCTAGAGAAAGCCTCATCACAAGCGAAAGACAACATAATTAAGTCACTGGAAGATTTGGTAATAGAAGTTGGTTATAATCCAAAAGACATCAAAGCAGCAGAAGAGCTTATCAAGAAGAAAAATGCAGACATAGTTGCACTGAAGAAACAATTAAAATTATGAACTACTGAACATCCACAAACCAAGGAGGTTTTGGAGACATATAATCAAAAGGATGAAATGATGAATCTAATCATCTAGTTGACAACTAAATTAAAGGAAATGGAAATAGAGATGGATAAACTTGTACAAGAAAAGTAAACTAGCATGGAAGCAATTCCCATTAGCTATTCCCATAGCATCTACATCAGCTCCAGTAAGTACATCAACAACAACATCAACAATACCAACAACCCATCCCACTGATGAGGCCAGTAAATTAATCAAAGCAATGGAAGATATGTCCATTCAAAATACATAGATTAATAATCTCAAGGAACAAGTAAAGAGCTTAAAAGATGGAAATAAATTGGCAGAAGTAATGCATCAGGCTGAAGTACAGAAAGCCAATAGACTGACTGACATAATCCACAAGCTAGAGAAGGAATTGTCACTAAAAGAGCCTTTAGCCCAAGCAAAACAATAATTGTGGGCCAATATCATTAACCTAGTTAATGATATTTGGCCTTATATATAGATTATATTTGAGTAGAATGACTTGATAAAGGAGGTTGATGATGCAATTCAAAAGGTCAAAGCCAATCTTGGAAAGAAACCAGAGGAAGCCTCTAAAATAATAAAATTCCTAAATTCTAAAAATAATTATGAATTGGAAGAGCTCAGGATAGCCGACAGAACAGAGACTATCTTAGAGGTGAAGAAAGTGATTTCCAAAAGAAATCTGATGATACAGCTTGAAGAAAAATGTCAAACTACGGAACTCGCAGTGAACATGTTTTTCATTAAGTTTGATGTATTAAGACATAAGTGTCTACCTAATCCTCTAGTAATCAATGATAAACTCATGAGGCATGAATATTATGACAAGAAGTTAAGGGAAGTAGCCAAAGAAACTTCCAAGAGTTTCTTAATGAAGGGCATCCCCACAGGTAAAGTGCTCCTTCAAACTTTAGAAAACTTCTTTTACCTCCAGCATGAGGTAAATCACCTTTTTGTAAATAAGCCTACGTTTTCCAAATACACAGAGGCAGATGAGATTTACCGTAGGATGATGAAAATCAAACTCCCAGATGAAGAAACATGGGAGAAATGGTGTGATTTACTATAAAGGGTGAAAGAACGCACAGATGAAAGAAGATAGATGACATAAACAATGCTGGAAATATTGTCATCATGGCAAAGGAATTGGCAAAGTTCAAAGAAAGAAGAAATTTAAGGAGCAATGGCTGCAGCCTTAGTCGTTGCAACAAAGGCGCAGCAGAGTTTTGGTGAACAACAACACGTATTCAAGAAGGATGGGAAAAATGTAAGAATGAATGAATTGTCATTATGGTGATGGGCAGCGCCGTTTTACAGTGGAATGAAGACATTCGTAGTTCCAGACTACGGAGGAGCAGAGTTTATTTAAAAATAGTCATTTCGGGCGTTTAAGCCCTCAACAACCAAGTATGAAGGAAATTGATTAAAACAGCGGAGGTCCTTTATGTTTCTGAAAAGGAAAGATCAAGTGGTCCCCACCACCTTAGCGCAAATCACAAGATCGCAAGTTTTGAAGTTTAAATGTCTTGTTGATGTGGATATTTGCGATGTGCGATCGTCACGCCGTCGCATCATCGCAACATCGCAATGTCACAAAATCACCTTTCACCCAAGCCAGAGTTTGTTGATTGTTGCGATATGCGATTATCGCAATATCGCACATTTGTTATTTCCGCCATCGCAAGTTCCGTTTTTTGCGACGTGCGATCATCGCGCCATCGCACGATCGCAATATCGCACATTCAAGTGTTCTGAATTCGATGTGGGCTCGGGGTCAAAGAATGAAATCCTGTTTGTTTGAAGATTGAAGTCCGGGTTAAAAGTTAATTGAAATTTGATTAAAAGTAATGTTACGGAGGCAGTGTAAAGTTTTAAAATAACCAAAAGGTTATATGAATATATTTTATTGCTGAGTCAACGGCACTAAGCGAAGGAAAGGAATCACGTGCGGGTTTTATGAAGCCGGTTTGCCCATTTCGCATCGCCTTTTGGGGATAAGCGGTAATTTCTGGTTGGGTGGCGATTCCATTGATCGGGTAACACGCGTCCCTGTATGACTCTACAAAACCGCCTGTCACTACGCGCCATCGCGCGTTATTGTTCGACCATGGATGTCCAACGAAATTAATGAGCACCGTTGATTTGGGAAGGGGTCATCGGACGGTGTTCGCTTGATGAAGATGCACGAAGGATTATCCAGCGTACGGAGAGGGAATTTGATTGGCTTGTTAACCATATAGGTGGGGGGCCGGAGCTAAGTTTTTAAATATTATGACCACGCCAATCCATTGTAAATGATTTATTAATCATAAATTTATATGGCGGAGATAAAGTTCCTTTTTGGGTCGTTTCGTGTTGTAAAAGCAATTTCATATGTTTTGGGGAGGTCATGACTATAGTAGATTGTTGGACCTGATTATCTATTGTGACCCTGTCTAGGAATACCATTAGCGGTTCGTGGTTTTGACTCATGGTTTTACTAAAGGCGACATCTATATAAAGTGATGAGAATTATGAAGAAGCGGTGTGTGAAAAAAAAAAAGGGTTGATAAGAAAATGAATCTCCTTTGGAGATATCTGTAGGAATAAACCCTTGATATATCTGAATCGATGGTGCACCTGTAAATATGATGATCAGATCGACTAACGCAATTATGAAGAACATGTGCATGCATAAGGGTGATGAATGAATGAAGCTCTTCAAGGAATGTCTGGATGGGAAAACTCCGTTCTTAACAGAAAAATCTAAATGAACCTCTGGTCTTGAACGATGGACGAAGAAACGATGAAGAGCTAGTGCATGACTGCTGAAGAAAACATATGAATCCGGTGAGTCTGAGGGTTGAAGCCTTCATTTTGGAAGTAGAAGTTTTCTGCCAGTAGAAACTGGTGTTATGTTCAGGGGGTTGAAGTTCCCTTCCAGGAAAGGTTGGTAAACGAGAGAAGGTTGTAGCCTTCTGCAGGTGGGTGCCTGTGTGCTGGTATGAGTCTGCACCAGCATATATTGTACAAGGTTTTCTCTATAATAAAATATTGAAGACTGAGATTACAGCAGCGGTGTTTTTCTCCCGAATTGGGTTTCCACCTTAAATCCTAGTGTCCATATGTGTTGTTCATTGTTAATGGTTTGTTCTATTATTTCTGTTCATGCTTAATGCTTATCTGATGCAATTCTCTAAGTAAAGACATAATAAGATATCTGGACATACATGTTGAATGCAGTACTGTAACATATGGTTTTTTAAGAGAAAGGAAAGAAAAATTGTTCAGCCTTAAATACTGATTCACCCCCCCTCTTAGTATTTTTCCCAACAAACAAACATGCAACATCAATCAAAGAAATGAGGGCCATATATGAGTTAGTTAGAAGGTGTCACTATCTTTTTACATACAAATATTTTATTTTCCTATAATAAATCCTAGTCATTTAACACGATATTTTTTGTAAAGTTTTCTAAAAATACTTCATCATTCGAAGTATCAAGGGTCGGTCAAGTGTGGATTTCCAAATATTTCAGTAGATGACTGATCTCTTGCCTGCGGGTTATTGTACCAATTTCTAGTCGACAGACTGAACAAGCTATAAAGAAACTTCTTTACAGGATTCATGTGATGAGCTATTTGAGTGAAGTATAAAATTTCAATTGTTCATGTCCTTTTTCTAAGTATTCCATAAACTTTCATGTGTTCTAAATTTGAATGTTATAACAGGAATATTACTGCAGGATTTGCTTAAAACTTACACTCTGCCTCTAACTGTTATACATTTCTATGTTTTCTTTTGATATATGGTTTAGAGAATTCTTAATTTCCCTCTGATCCCCATTGACTTATTCACCCTTCTACATTATCTGGTTTAAGGAAGTCTTAATTGCTCCTTGATCCCGATTGAAAAATCACTTCACCGTTCAGTCTTGATATCTGATATTGCTCACCTATCTTGCCCTGTAACACTTTCCTTATACTTTGATTCAGTTTTGTTTCAAAGCACTTGGACTCCATAGCCCAATGGAAAATTGATAAGCACCTATTCATCTAAATCATTAATTCGACCAACCAACGAAAATCAATAAAAACCAACCCAACCAAGCATACATAACAAGCCTAAAATCCATTGATTAAACAAAGTTAAATCATATAGTGAGAGCCCTCTCTAAGTTTAGGAAGGCTAGATCCTAAGCTCCAAAAGTGGTTTGTAGTTACCTCTGATATTTTTTTTTAACGCTTTGAACAACCTTTGGAAATTTGAGAGTGATAACAAGTCCCATGAATGATCTAACCTCATCCACATTCTTAGGAGTTGGCCACTCCATGATAGCTTTAATCTTTTCTGGGTTGACCGATATCCCCTCCTTGGAAACAACATGTGCCAAGTAATGAATCTAAGACTAAAAGAAAATGCACTTGCTGAGCTTGGCATACAACTGATGCTCTCTCAACAATCTCAACACTGTTATGAGGTGCCCTGCATGCTCTTCCTCATTCAACATAGTTACCGATCAAACGGGAACTATTACCTCAAACGAGATCTCTAGCCCAAAAAAACTCAAAAAACATGAAAAAAACAACCCAAATATGAAAAGTGTGTCTTCCAGAATGCATTGTTTTTTTTTTGGTCAAATTTCAACATTTTTTTAAATTATGCTAAAAACCAATTTTTTCTTGAAAAAAGGATTGAAAAAACACCCTTGAAACAAAAAGTGTTGATGGTCGAATAACATCACCAATTTTTTGTGTGCAAAAAACAACCTGAAAATGAAAAGTGTTGATGCTGGAATAACGTCAACAATTTTGTGTGTGCAAAAAACACCCTGCAAACGAAAAGTGTTGCTGTTGGAATAACGTCGTCAAATTTTTGTGTTTAAAAAACACCTTGAAAACGAAAAGTGTTAATGTTGGAATAACGTCTTTTTATTTTCGGGGTAAATTGTCAACAATTTTTAATAATGACATTAAAGATAAAATATCATGACTCTGAAAAACCTTAAAATTTCAACGACAAACATGACATTAAAGACAAAACATCAAAAGTCTTAAAATTCCAACGATTTTTAGGCATGATATTAAAGATAAAAAATCACTTGTTAAAAAAGAAAGTGAAAAGTGAAAAATTAAAAAAAATACACTTTAAAGAAAAATTAACAAAAAAAAACAAAACATTTTTTTGAAGTTATATAAAATAATAATAATAATAATAAAACAGATAATTAAAATAAAATGATAAAACAATTTAAACTTTAACTAAAATAAATAAAATAAAAATAATTTGACTAGAAATTTCAAATTTAATAAAAATTAAATTTTAAAAAGAAAAAAGAAAATAAAATTTTAAAAATAATAAAATTAAATTAAAAAAAATATATATAAATATATGAAAAATGCATTTTAATTTAAAAAAAATAATAAAAATCATTTTTTTTAAAATTAAAATGTTCACTTAAAAATAATTAAAAAAATTTAAAAGAAATGAAAATTAAATTTAAAAAAAAATAATTTAAAAAAATGTATTTACCGCTGCCCTAGGGCTATGGGGCCCGGTAAACAGGCCCCAAGGTGGTGGTAAAACGCAAATTTATTATTATTATTTTAATTTTTAATTTTTAATTTATTATTTTTTAATTTAATATTTTTATTTATTCTTATTATTATTTTAAATTTTAATTTTAAATATGAGTGTTTTGTTTTAATAAAAAAATGAATTATGGTTTTTTTATTATTATTTGAAAATTTGTTTTTCTTTCATATATATATATATATATATTTTAATTTAAATTTTATTTATTTATTTATTATTATTATTATATATATTTTTTAATATTTATTTTAATTTAAATTAATTTAATTTTTTTAATTTCCTAATTTTAATTATTTTTAATTCTAGTATTTTCATTATTTTAATTTTAATTAATTTTAAATTTTTTTATTTTATCATTTTCTTTAATCATGTTTATTGATTTATAAACTTGTGATTTTTTTGGTTGTTGAATTTTTGATTTGATTTGATTTTTTTTATTTATTTTTTCGTTTAAATTTTTATTTTTACAATTTTTGATGTTTTTAATTTTTTTTAGAGTTTTCTTGATTTTTTTGGTCATGTTTTTTTTGTTTTTTGTTTTTTTTGTTTTATTACCAAGATGAAAATCACCACTCGAAACAAAAAGTATTGATGACAAAAAGTATTGATGTTGCATCAACACTTTTCAAAATTAGCACGAAAATCATTAGCATTTAAAAACAAATCTTCATTCTTGGTAAATAAAAAAATTTAAAGTGCCAAAAAAATTGCCATTTTTGTAAATCGACATGACATTTAAAATAAAAAATCAAATAAAATTTAAAGTTCCAAAAATATGCTAAAAAAAAACAAGTTATTTTACATCACCACTTTTCAAAATGGACATGAAAATCATGGCATTTAAAAAAAAAAGTCATATGAAAATTTAAAGTGCTAAAACTATACTAAAAAAAAAGGGATGATTCTGCATCACCACTTTTCAAAATCGGGTGCTTTTTTTGCTACCTCAAAAAAACGGGTACCAGGTAATTTTCTCGTTTGATCAGTAACTGTGCTATTATTTGAATATGTCAATATATCATCAATAAACACTATCACAAACTTGTCCAGGTAATGATGCAACACACTGTTCATCAAACACATGAAAGTGGCTCGAGCATTAGTGAGAGCAAATGGAACCACCACAAACTCATAATGCGCATACCTGGTACAAAATGCGGTCTTGTAGATATCTTCTTCTTTAATGCGCACATGATGATATCCTTATCTCAAATCGATATTTGAGAATACTGTTTCTCCCTTCAATTGATCAAACAAGTCGTCAATCCTCGACAATGGATACTTGTTCTTGAGAGTCACCCTGTTCAACTGTTTGTAGTCAGTGCACAATCTGAGAGTACCGTCCTTCTTCTTTATAAACAACATTGGTGCACCCCAAGGCGACACACTTGGGCTTAGGTATCCCTTATCAAGCATCTCCTTAAGTTGCAACTTCAATTCCACCAACTCCAGAGTATTAGGATGTAAGGTGCATTCGATGTTGGTGCTACTCCCGACATCAACTCAATAGAAAATTCCACCTCTCTATGAGGAGGCAACTTTGAAATCTCTGCAGGAAACACATCTTGAAACTATTGCAAAACAAGATACCTCTTCAAGACTTCATCATCCTCAACATCCTTCCCTTTGTCACTATAGATATGAACTGCAAACAATACACACCCTCTCCTGCAACAACACTTTGCCTCCATAGCTATATCCATTCTCACTTATGTAGGCTTCTTCTTTCCCTACAAGATTCTCCTTTCTCCATCGTCATCTAGGCACTCAATAGCCGTATCATAGCAATCCACTTTAGTCATATGAATGAACAACTATTCCATGCCCAAAATCATACTATATGAACCCAAAGGAAGCACAATTAGTTGTGTTGATATAGGCATACCATTCAGCTCAAATGCACAATATCTCACCCAATGATGAACTCCTCTCTTGGTCCCTGTAGTTAACTGTACCAACCAAGACTCAACATGCACTTATTTATTCAAGAAACACTTATCCACCACGTCGGGACTGATATAACTAGAGTTAGATCTAGGGTCAATCAAAATGGAAATAACTTAATCATAAATCTTACCTTCCATATTGATAATGGATGCCTGATGATCATCCTGTCTATTATCCACTACTGCATAAATCCAAGGAATACTTTGCCAAAAATCTCCAACTATCTGTGCGTCCTCAACATTGTAAATATGAGGTATTCCACCTTGGTGTGATGGGAAATCTCTCCTTTGATGCTCTCCACCACAAGTCCAACACTACAAAGGATTCCTACCATCACCCTTATTATGCTCCTCAAACTAAAATCTATGTCCTCTGACAACTGCATTGAAGTTCTTATAAGGTGTCACATTCTCCTTATCACCCGCATCCTGAGGTCTTCCTCGCCTCTTATCCCACTTTCCTTTAGTCTTATAAGTACCTTTCCAATCGCGCTTAGGCTTAGACTTGTGCTTTGACTGCTCATAACAATGCTCCAGCTTCCTAATGACTTCCTCGAATGACCGAGGCTCATCATACTCAATCCGATATTTAAATGTTAAGGGCAATCCACTAAAGAAACTTTGGACCTTTTTCTTCTCATTCTTGAGGTAGGGCACATACCTAAACAACTCAAGAAACTTAATCATACACTCTTCATCTATCATAGAATCCATCTTCAACTCATAAAACTCCTTGGCCTTTCTGTCATAATATCTCTCGAACAAGTACTTCTTCTTGAAGAGTCTTTTAAACTCATGCCAACTCAACTATTATACCTTGATTCCTCTAATATGCTTCACATCTTCCCACTAGATATATGCTTTTCCCTTGAGACTGGATATCGCTAGCCTGGCTTTCATATTCTCTGAATAATCATGCAATTCGCAGAACTTCTTCATCCCAAGTAGCCATGTTTCTGCATATTTTGGTTTCTTCACATCCCCATCAAATGTAGGAGGCTTGACTTTTTTGAACTCCTCTGGCAAGTACTGCTTCTCATTCGTCCTATAAGGATGTTGGCAGTAGTGACGACAATATCTCTCAGAACCAAAACTAGAATAGAATCCATGAACACTACCTCTCATGTCATGTGTATCCAACCATCTGCCACCTCTGACTATATCATCCATGTCCAACCTATATGCTAATCGAGACCTACTACCATATGCCCCATTAGTCCTTTCCTCCTATCCATGATTGATCCTTAACTGTCCCTATCTTTGCAAATATGATATGCTTTTAAGGATCATTGCATTAACCTCAACTTGATTCTCTTAAGCCCTAGAAATCCTTTCCTGTGCCTCAATCAACCTGTTATTATCTGCCTTAAAAATTCTGATTTCTGCCTTCAAACTTCTCAGTGTATCTGTAGTATCAAGAGAGTACTCTTCTCCTTGTTGCCCAACTGACCTTTCCAATTCCATAGAATTCACATTAGGCCTGTAAGGTGAGTCATGTGAACTATAGTCCACCATTTTTCTCTTCATATATGATATTTTATTTCCTACTAACATGTCATGTTAGATAAACCAAATATATACATAATCAAAATCATACCTCTATGAAGTTCAGGGGACGTTATGTCATCTACACAATCAATCCATATTAGCACAATATATATACATAATGACACCAACATATCAACATCTCAACCTCATAACACACCAACATTATCATGATGACAAAAACTACAATAATGACCACCACGATGCATGTTTGACCTACTATGCATGATAAACATAACAATCACAACGCATGCACAAAAAACACATTGAAAACTAACATGCAAGAAAAACAATCATCTCTAGCCCATCCAGTCCAAGTGTTTGAACTTGGAAGCTCTGATACCACCCCGTGGTGTCAGATATGACCCAAAGAGAATGAACTCGCTCTGATACCACCCTGTAACCACCCCTCCCACATTTACCCACTTTTACAAGCTCTCGAGGGTAAACATGAGATGAGCGTCACTATGATATGACCTGACCTCCAAGTTCTAGTTATGGAAGTGGGGTTGACATTGATCTAGGTGGATATTGGAGGCCACCCACCTACTCCACCTAGACCCCCATTCTGTTGGCTGTGGATCCTGATTATCTTGTTTATTTTGTATCACAGCGTTGGACCCCTATACCTTAATGGGGGCGGCAATGCCACCCATAATTAAATGCTTCCTGGGGGGTCCAGGGTGGGTGGCTGCGACTTTATGGAACCCCCCCTGGCGGGGGGTTTTGGGGGAAGCGCCCCCGAAGCTAAAAAAAGATGTAAAATTTCCTTGTAAAAGTATAGTAATTTCTAGTCAATCTGGGTCGTTCATTAGGCGGATGATCTGACGGTAGAAGTAATGTTTAATTTAGGGTTTTTTTCCCTAGAAGGGAACCCCTCGCTTGATGGGGGTAATTGTATTGCAGCTGTGTATTGTATGTGTATTCTCAGAGCGAGAAACAGATAAGGATACTGTGAGAGAGAACAAAGGATATTACAGCGGATCTGCTGTAGGTTGTGTCTCTTCATTTTGCTGGATAATAGAAAGGAAGGACTGGCTGTTCGGGGTGGACGTGGCCCAAAATGGGTGAACCACGTATATCTGTGTCTCTCTGGTTTTATGTGTTTTGTGTGCTTGTGTTTTCTGCATATTTTATGTGTTGCATTGCTCTGTAATATATAATTTTCTAACACATTCAGTTTCATCTGTTTCCTTGATTATAGTAGTATTTTACTATTTTTTGCATTTTTTCGGGTCTTGAACTTTCGAAGTTGTTTTGACCCTCTAAACGACATTTTTTTGAGTTCCATAACAAGCCATGCCTAAAAAATATTGTATTAATCGGAGATATCTTTCCAAAGAGGTATCATATGTGCCAAACAAAGATCATATGACCAAGTTACGACCCTGGGAAGTTGGTTTCCCAACTAACCCCAACGAGGCCCAAAAACTCTTAATGTTCCATCTCTCGGGGTTAGGGTTTTGGTTGTTTAGGGTTTTCCCTTGTTTTTCAATAATAAAAAGGCCCTTGAGCCTCATTGTAACATAGTTCAAAGCCATGTATCCATCACATCTATTCTCAGGGATACACTAACATTGCCCGAGCTAGTTTATTTGCATTCTGCTTGTAAACATCTGTCAATTATTTGATACTAATGAAAAGACAATTTATTTCTACTGCATTTCTATTTTTATGTTTATATCTGTATTTTTGTGTGTTCCTACATTATTTTGGATCAAACAACCGACAACAAACTGACATCCCACAGGGACCACTCAGGAGTCTGTAAACCACCCAATTGATCAATCCCTGATCTGGAACTCATTTTCACTAGGGTTACACCCCAACCACACCCTTGACACTCTGTGAGTGTGGCTATGAGGCTCGAACCGCACCTATGAGCCTATTTGCATGTGGTTATGAACCAAATTTCTCAATTAGGTGCATGTGATCACAAGATTTATACCACCTTTTTTTTTTAAATTTAAATTAATTTAATTTAATTTAATTTAATTTTTTCCAGGTAATCCTACATATCACTGCCCATAACTTCTTGTAACTTCCCAGAATCATGATTTAGATAACAACAATGAAAAACATTCAAACTTGAACAAAATCTTGACTAGGACATTCCTAGTACAAAACAGACATTTCGGTAAACATATGGTAAATATGAAAGCTACAGGTCATATGACACCCCAACCAATAAAACCCAAAAATATTTTGAGCTAATACCAGCTGTCCTGAAATCCCCAAAATAGTGCGAAAATCCTAGCTAAACCAGCACTTCGCACTGATATAAGAATGAGGATTTCAAGCCCGAATATCACCCAAAAAAATCTAAATTTTTAATTGTGGACTCCTCTCATAAAACCCAAAGAAACCCAAGAAAATCTCAAGTTGAATCCACCATTCATTGAAACCCCAAAATCAACGTGTGGCACTTCACAGTCTGCTAGTGAGCTAAAAAAATTCAACTGTTGCAAGAATGCACATTTTTCCCAAAGGGAAACTCCTCCAAATCCCAACAAAATTCCTTCCTCAAACTACCAGCCAAAATCAGGTTCAATACTTGAGAAAATACTACTACTCAACCCCTGTGCAAAGAATAACCAATAAACCCCAGTGCAACCCCAAAAAGGGAAATTACGGCCCAAAAATAACGTCGATCTTTGCCTTGCAAATCCTCTACAAAATCACTGACATCAATAGGTAAAATCACCTACAAAATAACCGGAGCTGCAACCCACAATAGTTGATCCCCAAATTTGTAACTCAAACTACCTCTGCGCCCAAGGAGTGGAAAATTGAGTGAATACGTGCAGTAGAGTTATGTGGAAATCCTGAATTGGACTCTCCAAACTACCTCACTAGGGAGACACTCAAATTTCTCCAAATGAGGGTGCAATTATTCTTGGAAATTCCTTGTGCTAAATAACATTGGTTGACTTTACTAACCAACTCAAGAAAACTATCCAATTCTGAAATGAAATGCCAAATAAAATGATCAGAATGTTTCAAGCCTTCCTTTTATTGTTGCTTTCCCTTCCTCATACCATGGTTCGATTTCTCTCACACTATGCTTTGATACCATGGTTCGATTCTTCCCATGGTTCGATTTCCCTTTTCGGTAACCTCCACAACTTATATTCACTTTAATTTTCTTCGTTTCCTAAGTCCCAACCTTTTCCTTTTCTCCAAAAATTTACTTAACATATCCAAAACTTATTTCTCCTAAGTTTAATTTATCTAATACTATATTAATCGCAAAAATTACAAAATTGAGAATTTCCCTGAGCAAAATTATTAATTGGGGACATGACAATCCTCCTCGCAAAAAAATCTCATCCTCAAGCAATGCTTAAACAAGTTACCTTTGTAACTATTTATCACCAATGTAACCACCAATAATACTAGGGTCCCAAATGTGCCACTAAGTCAACCCCAATCTCAGCACTGTCTTGTCATGAAGGAATCCCTTGATTCTAGGATCCCAATCCATCTTGATCAATGTGAAGCACACATTTCTCCACTCACTATCCAACTAGATATAAGTATTGGAAGCCCTTTGCATTCTATCAATAAGTAGAGCATCATGATAATGTAGGAGTTTTTCGAGCTCCCCATGAAGCTTCCCAACCAAGTAGTCCATCTCATGCACTCCAAGAGTAAAATCCTGAAGGAACAACGTAATCCCTATGGGGGTGAAGTCTTTCCCACATGAACTTCCCCTAATATCCTCCCGCTGACCAACTTGCCATGCTAAGGAAATATCCCATGCTATCAGAGAGTCACTAAATACCCATGGAAGATCTGAGTGATAACCCCCTATGGTTGCCAGATCATCCCTAAAGGTCATTGAGTTTTCAAGTACTATAATGCCAGGGTCCCATGCTCATCGCAAAAATAAACTATCCAACTGACCCTACAACACTTTGGTCATGAATTACTACCTACTATGATTGTACCATAAACTCTTATCATGTAACTCTCATCCATAATATATGTGATGATCGAGGCTAGGCTCAACCTGCCTAGGTGACTCAACAACGCTTGTGCCTATGACTCCATGGGTGGCCCCAATCTTGAACAACCATTTGCCTTTCCATATGATGAAGACCTTGGTGATCCCCCATGTGTCAACATGATAATGAACCATATCACCTGCTATCTTGATTGTACTCACAAAGTAATGGAGTGTCCCACCAATTAACTGAATCCATGGTTCCCATAAACATATTGGAAGTACACAACTCCCAATCCTTACTCCCTGCTGTTGTGACATGCTACTAACTGATGGGAGCCCTATGTGCCTTATTTCTGACCCATATATGTATCCAATGGATGGGCACCCAACATCAATAATTTGTCTCGTGTATGAAAAAATGCTCTACTCCTGCCAAACCACACAATGAAATCTACTATCCTAGCTTCTGATGAATCTACCTAGATACTACCTGGAGCCTAGACATCCTCCCGCTAACAAAAACTGTCATCCCCTGTACCTCATGCTCACATAACCACTCAGGTTATCCTACCAAAAGTGCACCCTACATCTCACTCACGGTCACCTCCCTAAGTGTGAACTCAAGCATGGAGCACACACTACCTTTGTAGAAAACCATGTAATCCCCAAGACTATACCCGTCAGTTATGCCCTGATCAAATGCACCATTGAGAAGTTTTTTTATGGATACTATGCATCCCAAATAATTGTCCCGAGTGAGCCTCCCATGTCCTGTTGCTCGTGATGAAGGAATCGAGGGAAAACGTCCAACTCTGTTGTGCTTGCAAACAATGTGGAAGTGAGACAAGCATGCAAGTACCCATGGATATCATCAAATGATGCTCATTTGTGTCCCCATCGATCCCGAGTGAACTACACCCAAGGGTATGCTTACCATCCCTATTAGGTGGTCTTTTTATATGTAATGCTCTAAAATCCCACGGGCTAGTGTCAGACATCACTGCATACGACCAAGTATCCTCATGCTCCTCTACATACAAACATGCACCTTTCTGCCCCTTGGTACACAACTGCACCTAGTTGCAAACCTCGATGCACTACTGGACACCACTACTAGATGCCATATCATCTGGAATCAACCGGTATCCCTTCTATGATGAAGTAGTTTTCACTCCATGCAAAACCTCGAGGTGGTGTGAATCACTCCTCCTACTCCACAGTGCAAGCCTGCACAACACGACACCCCTCCGTACACGTTCGTGCTGTACTGCAAAATATTGAAATATGTGGCACAACTTTGTGCACCATTGAACACCTACACTAACTTCCACAACACCCTGCATCATCATCCATCCCACACGTGTTAATGAATCCACTACTCTACCAATGAATCCACCATAATGTGGGCTACACCTCCTCATCTGCCTTGGTAGACCCGAGCAACCTAGCTCCTCATATGCTAACGAGAATGACACTACTGTGCCTAGCCTAAATAACTCCTACATTCCATATTCCAATAAGAGAACATTGTCTCCATACAATGCCCCGTATGATGGTCTGCTGATGCCACCTCATTGGACTAGCTCCCACCAGAGTATGCTACTCTCCCTATGACTCCATGCAAAACCAACATGTCCAAACAAATCATAGAGTCTGCCTGCTCCCTTGTCAATCTAACCCATCACTAATACTGATGGAGATCTGAAAGTGTGTGGACAGTCAATCATCGAATCTTACACACTGCCAATACCATCACTAGGAAAATCCATAACGTGGTGGGCAATCCCACTTAGATCCCAATAAAAGTCTGGCCCTTAGGCTTCACTAGTAACCAATTACCCCTATTGGACTGTGCTCCTGGAAATGGATATATCTAGGCACCTAGCCAAATTCATCAAATACCAACTAAATATCTCTCACCATCCAACCGCAAGAGAGGAATCAAATGCACAAACACTCATACATAGAACAAACCCTCCATCCTACGAATGTTGCACCCTGTGTAGCTCATATCTCCTCGTCTCGCTAGTCTGGTCGACATAAATAATATGACTAGGTAACTCAACCTCTCTCTCTCCAATGTGTAGAGGCAACCTATTAGTGTTGCAAGCCCCATTTATATATGCTTGAAGAGGGATGCTTTGACGCTCTAATATGTACTCCTATAAATGTGTCGCTAGGGAATCCAACCATTCCCCAATTTGAGTTAGTTTGGCCACTGACTTGGAAAAAACCACTCTCATGGTCTCCATATCCTCATTTTGTTGTATAATGGGCTCTTGGATTGTCGTGGCCTTTCTTTTCAATCCTAGAAGGTCGGCATGGAGACGTCGAAACTGTTGTGGGAAGCTATCATATGTAAACTCAGTCACAACTCTGGATACCTCTGTGTCTCCTGACACCTCATAAACCTGTTGTAGGTGGTCATCATCTAGAAACTTTGTCACAACTTTGGGTGCCTCATCAACTGATACATCCTCAACGGATGGCCCTACGGGTGTATGCTCAACTATCTCCACTAAGGTGCCAACCAGAGCTATCAAAGGAGTCTCCAACAAGGGTGAATCATGTGTCAATCTAGGTATATCTAAGTGCTACTCCTACCCACTATCAACCTCATGCTCCACCTCCTCCTCAGGCTCATGATATCTAAATCCAAGTCTCCAACACTAGAAGCACCTCCTGGTCTCACTCTCTAACTACCCTCCACTATATGATGATCTAGTACCTGATTTATGCTCCTTAAGCGAGAGAGCCCTCTTGATCCTAGGGTCCAACGCCTCACACTAATAAATCCTATCCATGAAGGACCTCATAAAATATGCAAAATTGTCTGGTTTCCTCTCCTTCGATTCATCTAGGAAATGAGGCATGGAAGGTCGTCCAGGTTGGCCATGGGTATTGTTTTTTTGGACTGCTTGTGCACGTGCATGGCTTCTTTGTTGGTTATGTATCAACATTCCCATCATTTGTTGCATCCCCTCTAGGATCTGTTGGTTTTGCCTCACCAAATCCTCCATGCTTCCTTGTGTACTCTTCCCCTTTTGCGTCATTGGAGTGTCCATAAATTCATCAATCACTATGCATGCATATCTAAAACCTCCATTATCTTTCTAACTTCCCCACAGTTGGCCAAGATCATGCTCTGATATCACTGTAATGTTCCAAACTAGAAAATAGAATGAATATCAAAACATGCACTAAATTGCAGCCAAGATTTTTCACACATGCATGCACAAATTTACACAAATATAAATAGGTCAAAGAGCCATAGAATAATAGCCATAAAGCTGAGCCATTTTATTGATTTTAAAGCTGGAACTAAATACAATGGATTGAATAGATAGAACTTTGGTTTGCTACTATAAACATGCAATACCTAGGTGAGAAACTAAGTGAAATCTCCAACTCAAATGGCTCAGTCTATCCAAACACACTGCCCAAAAATTGTTGTTGTTGTTGTTGGAGGAAAACTGTGAAATAAACCCTCAAAACTGCTCCAAAATTTCTGAAAAATTAGAGAGAGGCTCCTCACACCCCAACCAATAAAACCTAGAAATATTTTGAGCTAATTCCAGCTGATCCAGAATGCCAAAAGTAATGTGAAAATCCTAGCAAAACCAAGAATTCACCCTGCTATAAGAATGAGAATTTCAAGCCTGAATATCGCCCAAAATTTCTAATTTTTTAACCATGGAATCCTCTCATAAAAACAAGAAAGATCCAGGAAAATATCAAACTGAATCCACTCGTTACTGAAACCCCAAAATCAATGTGTCGCCCTTCACAATCTACTGGTGAGCTACATAAATCAAACTGATGCAAGAATGTACAATTTCCCCAAGGGGAAACTCCTCCAAATCCAAAAAAAAATCATTCCTCAAACTATCGACCAAAATCAACTCCAATACCTGAAAAAACACTACTTCTCAACCCTTGCGTAGAGAATAACTAGTAAACCCCAATGCGACCCCAAAAGGAGAAATTACGACCCACAAATAATGTTGATTTATACCCTGCAAATCCTCTACAAAATCACCGACATCAATAGGGAAAATCACTTGCAAAATAGTCGAAACTCCAACCCACAATAGTTTATCCCAAAATGAGAAACTCGAACTGCCTCTGCGCCCAAGGAGTGACAAACTATGTGAATACTTGAATAAAGCTCTGCGAAAATCCTGAATTGGACTCCCCAAATTACCTCACTATGGAGACACTCGAAGTTCTCTAAAATGAGGGTGGAATTCTACTTGGAAATTCCTTGTGCTAAACAACACTGGTTGACTTGGCTAAGTATCTCAAGCAAACTCTCCAAATCTGAAATGAAATGCCAAATAGAATGATAAAAATGTCTCTAGCCTTCCTTTTACTGTTGCTTTCCCTTCCTTATACCATGGTTCGATTTATCTCACTAGTATGCTTTGATACCATGGTTTGATTCTTCCCATGGTTCGATTTCCCTTTTTGGTAACCTCCAAAACTTATATTCACTTTAAATTTATTCTTTTCCTAAGTCCCAACCTTTTCCTTTCCTCAAAAAATTTACTTAACATCTCCACAACTTATTTCTCCTAAGTTTGATTTATCTAATACTATATTAATCGCCAAAATTACAAAATTGAGAATTTCCCTTAGAAAAATTATTAATTGAGGACATGACAAAGGATATCCTTTACAAACATATTTCTTCAAACTCCTTTAGATTAGGTTTATTTCTTCCACTGAATACATAAAGAATTAAACCTTTGAAAAAGATAAAAAATACATTTGAATTGATTCATAAAGCCCATTGAATGGTTACTGGGCCATAACCTGAAGGACCATTCCATTCCAAATAGGGAAGAATCTAATTAGGTCTCTTCCTTCGATTTAATCCTTATTGTGGAGTTCTTGGAAATCCATCCCCCTCAACACACTACCTATTATCATGATAGTTTGTTAATCAACTCAACTTAGGAAGATTTGAATGAAGAGAAGGATATTCATTAATTAAAATAGGCCATGGATGTCAACCAGTGGATTTCAATTAACTAGGCATCATCTCCAGGACCAATGAATAGGGTCTATCATCCCCTATCATTTCAATTGCTACATGCCCTAAGAAAAAGAACAAATCATTCAAGACTTTCATCTGCAAAGGTTTCCAAGATTTTAAGTTTATAATATATCATATGAGAGCTCATCAAAACTACCTCTAAAGGGACTAAGTGCATTGCATATGCAGGTAGCCCCATGCAAGGCTGCACTGCAAAGCACTTCCTGACATTCACAGGAGCGTTGGTCACATTGGGAGCGAAATTCTCATTGTTCCAGAATCTCCACTTGGCCAGTGCCTTCTAGAAGAGTTCACATGTGTCAAGCTTCGAATCCAAGTGTCCATTTGACATCTACAAGATTGGGAACATGTTTGCCTATTATTGGAAAGTCATTGATTGTAAAACTACCTTCAACTCCTCTATAAATTGAGCACAAATCTTAGTGTTTGATAAGGAAGAATTTGAGTAGAGAAATGCTAGTGGAATTTCAATTGAGGAGTTGATTTGAGTGACATATTGCTGGAGATATTTACATTGTGATGAGGCTGGGATGCTACTGGAGATGGTGACACCAAATCAATCACTGGATTGTAACCTCCCCTTCTATCATTAATAAAGATTACTGCTTATTTTTCCCTATATGCATCTGTATAAGCTTTGATTCTCCATATCATGATTTCTTATTTGATGTATATGGTTTATGCTTTATTGATTTAGCTAAATAACTTGAATAAACATCTGTATTATTGCTATCGTTTGTTGTTTATTGTTCATTCTTACAGGAAATATTTTGCACAGCCGGCTGGAATTTGAAGCTACAGTAAAAGCGACAGAAGGAGATTTTGGAAGCACTTGGACTCCAAGTAAGCTTCTTATTTCATTCGGTGTGTCTGTTTACAGTTAGGAAATATAGTCATAAAGTCTTTGACCTGTTGTTCTAGATTAGCACCTATCTAGGGAAGAATGATTTATCCGCAATTTATAATTCTGCATAACAAATTGGCGACTCCACTGGGGAAATTACTCTTTATGCTAGATGTTTTAGCCTATGATTTTCTCTGTTTATTCACCCAGTAGTTGTTACTCACAAAGATTAGGATTTTTGAAATCCAAATTTGCATTAGAAGTGTGTTAGACAACTGTGTGTTTTCCTTAGAAACTGCGCCCAACACACTCTTGGATAGGACACAGTGCTTTGCATAGCACTGTTACACAGCATTTTGTCAACGTCCCTGCAATCCCTCGTCCTGCACATTGGAGGACTATTCCCGTGACCTGTGAACAGTAAAATGTCCTGAAAACACCTTCATAACATCCTCCTGCATAAGGATAAACATTCTCCTGAAGAAAATTTCCTCTGAAAAACCCTAAAAACAAACGTTTTAGCCTTGGCGCGACTAGTCAGTTCATCCCTCGTGCCAATGGGGGATATCCACACTAGAGGATGCGCCAGTTGGCACTCTGTCCCTGTGTTTCACTCGCACCAAGCCTATTAAGGAATGTTTTTAAAAAATAAATGGTGGAAGTTTGATTCTAACAAACTCCAGAATGAATCATCAAAAGAAGTTGAGTGGTTTGGCTCCGGATCTCCATGTATAGGAAGTGGTTTTCCACCTCTCATGGAACCTTCCTAAGAGATAGGACCTATCCCATGATTATAGGGATCCCAACTTCCCTTCCTCCATCTATAAAAGCTTTCCCTCTCCATTTGCAAGCTAGCTAAACTTGTGGGAGGAAAACTATAGCTGGGAAACTATTGAGAGCAGAGCCGAGGAGAACCCCGTAAGAGACAGAGCTTTGTCTAGATTCCCGACAAGCTTCATTGAGACGCGCCCCACTGTAAGCCCCGCCGAAGGAAGATCGTAGCATCAGAGCATTTGGTCATAATATCCCTTTTTGTCATCTTTAATATAAGCGACTCTGATTTTGGTTCCATTCTTTTATTTATTCTTTTATGAAATGCAATGAATTATATCCTCTTTGACTGATATATAGTTACATGCTTTAAGTATTACGTTGTATGTCGTTGTTTCTCTGCATGTGTACACGTGTTTGGATGGAGAAAACGGAAGGAATGTGATCTGTCAGGCTAGGGACGAAGAGCACCTCTTCTTCCTTGACAACAACAACGTGGGATATGAGGTAGGCTACTTATCGCGATCTTTGTCTTTCTTGTAACTAGGAACCAATGTCATTGCATGATTCGATTGTTGCTAGACACACTCTAGTTCTAGTGGGATTGCCTCTGTCCGCAAAGGGGATTTACCACCTCAACAATTTGGCGACTCCGCTGGGTATCAGTGAGAGTTAGTCCTTCTTCCGTTTGGGTTGTTTTTTTTGGATTTTGATTTATTTATTTTCTCTTCTGGTTCACCTTCCTTGGTGTTAAACCCCTGTTCAGCCCCCAGAAGACCAAATCTAATCTCTATTTGTCCATTTTCATCTTTTTCTAGGGTAAACTTGATTGGCGCGGTTTTTCCCCTGACAGTCGCGCCAACTAGCGCTTGTTGCTAGTTAGGACCTTGCGCTAATGCCTTTTTGGCGCAGATTATAGCCAAACAGGCGCGCCAACTCTGCTTGGTGTTAGGGTTTGCTTGCTTTTGGGCTCTCTGAGCTTGAGTTCTGGTCTTGGTGTCATTTTTCTGATTGATTGAGTGCCTTGAAGTCATTTTGTACTGTGTTTGGCCCTTGTCCTCCGGTTGTTTGCCCTCTACTATCATTTTTTCATTTTAGCCCTAGGGCTTCTAGGTGCTTTAGTGTGCTGACCCTCCCGTGGGAATTTTGGGTCCTTGTTTGCCTGGTCAGTTTCATTTTTCTTCTTTGCATTCATCTTGCTGGATTCCATTGAATCACTGCGTTAATTGAGTGATTTTACTCTCTTTCATTCAGTTTCGTTTTGTGTTACTCCAAACCTAGATTACACGGTTTGTTTGAGTCTCTTTCGAGATTCTTCTTCGATTTGAAGGATTTCGTCATCATTTTGAGTCTTGATTGCGTGCGTTTGGATTGAGTGAACTTGTTTGTTTTAGCTCTCTCTTGGTCATATCTCAAATTGATGTTTTCATTAGTTTTTTCAGTCATTTAGTGCATTTGTTCTAATATACTGAAAAATACAAAAAACAAGATCTTTGCATTTGGTTTGGCGTAGTGAAAATTGAAAGCTCTTTCATATTATTAGTGTTATATAACTCTAGATAGAAGTTTTCTAGTTTCATTAGCTTGCATTGGAAACAATAGTGGATGTTTTTGTGTGTTCATTTTGTTGTCATTTGAAAGCTCTCAACTCTCCCGTAGATAGCTCTTCATTGAACAAAGTGATATTTTGTGGCATGTAGTTTTCATTTAGAGGTTTTATGAGATCCAACATTCGATAGGGCCTAAAATTGAAATGTAAATTGAAGATCAACTTTAAAATTCACTGAATTAACCTAAGGCAACATTGAAACATTAACGAAATATCTAGTAGTCTAAGGTAGAGACGTGTTCCGGCGTCTTTAAGCCTAGCAGTTGTCGCTCCCCATCTGGCTACAGACAGCGCTAGTATGGACTTGCGCTCCCCGTACCGTCGAGTATATAAAGGGAGACCCCATTAGGTTGCAAATCCTTTATCTGTAGGAAGCCGAGTCTGTCGCCTTTTACCTGTGATACACCAGACACAACATTCGGGGAGATTACCTACATGTACGTCAAATCCTTGGTTGATTTCTCTTTCATTTTTACCAAGGTGTATATGGCAAGCTTTTACCTAGACTACCCGACAAATAATTTTTGATCTTTTAATTAATTCGTAGTTGGAAAGATCATTGAAAATTTTTCTCCTTTCACGCTTGTTTCCAATCTGAAAGTGATAGAGTCACCTTTTGCCTATTTCTCGACTCTTAAAATATGAAACGGTAGAGTTTTGTTTCAATGTTTTAAAAATTAACTGCCCACGAAATATTCCTGGTTAAAGTTAGTTTCCTTAGGGTGTTGTTCTGAAGATCGTTTCTAATGGAAACTTTTTCAGAGTTCACCAACCAAGGAATCCCCTCCAATGGGAATCCTGGTCCTTTTCCTCCTTTTGGAAATGTTGGTGCTCCTTATATGGCAATGTTGTCCCTTCCTGGGTTAACCGTTGGGTTGCCTGTTTAGTTGTTTTTGACCTCTTTGGTCCTGAGTGTTCCATCCACTGTACCATCCACTCCTCCGCCTGAGCAATGCCATGTTGATTCAAAGGTGAACCCCTCCCCTTCTTCGCCTGTTTCTTCGTCCTCATATTCTACTTCGTCTAGTGAAATTTTAGATTCTAGTACCTAGGTGGCTAAGAAGAAGAAGTCAGTTAAGTGAGAGGCTAATTCTGCAGTTGTTTCTTCTATAACACCTGCTCTCGATGAACCTTCCAACCCTCTGCAGAAAGTTAAGTTCCCTTGCATGTTATGCCAAGGAAACCATCTTCTTCGAGATTGCCCTAGAATTCCCAAGGTGCTCGAAGTATGGTCCAGCGGTCATCCGCTGTTGCCTTTGGATTCTGGGAGTCAGGTTGGGGGCACGTCTTCAGCTAATGCTGGTAAAGCTCCTAAGATTCAGGGTAAGCTCACCAATCCCTGTAAGTTGTGTGAAGGGCATCATCCCATTCAACTTTGTCCGTACATGGATGAAGCCAAGAGAGTGTTGGATAACCCTACTGTTTCTGCACCCTACCTTTTGGCTGGTTACCAGAAGCTTTCTTCGAGTCCTCCACTAGTTGATTCAATGATTGGTCAAGAGTCATCCTTGGTCAATCCCGCTCCCCCATAAATTCAAATTTAGGAATCCGTTCCCGACCAATCATTGGACATGGCATCGATCGACTTGATCCCGTCTATGGTTCATCAGGTCTTTTCCGTCGAGAGTGGATGTTATCCCCCTCATGTTCTTCTTGTTTCATCAGATTCTTCGGACTTGGAGAAATTTTCTTCTATCCCTGTAGTTCAAGAAGTTTCTCCCCCTACTCCCGAGATGGAGAACGAGGAAGATGCTCCTCTTGCTCTGGTAACACCGAGGGAAGACCATCTCAGTCCAATGGTAACCCCCTCCAAGTAGTTTGGTCGCTTCCTTCGATTGGAGTCGATTTGCAGGATACCGCCTTCCGTCTTATGTGCCTTTTGAGATAACATTATAGACCTTTGATCTAGTCGTATCCAACACCATTATAGATGAAGGCATGTCTGTTAGTATTCTGTCTTCCACTACTTGGCAGGCTTTTGGTTCTCCACCACTTATGCCTGTTACGCATAATCTGTTGGCTTTTAACAGAGGAACCAGTTAACCGTTAGGGATCCTTCCGAAGTTGCCTCTTACTTTGGGAGGGAAAACCATCCATATGGATGTGATGGTTGTTCCAGGCCCCTTGGATTTCAATTTAATCTTGGGGCATGACTATACTTATGCCATGGGAGCACTTGTCTCCTCCCTCTTTCGTGTGATGTGTTTTCCGCAACAAGGTCGGATCGTGACCATCGATCAACTTGCGTTCTTTGGTCCTAATATGGCAGCTAGTCCACCATCATCTTTGCTTGATCTTTATCCACCGGTTGTGTCATCCCCACCGCATGTAAATTATGTGGCTACCTGTCCTATGCCCGTATTCAATGATAGTGCCGTTGTACATCATGTGCTGGGGGCATTGGGTCCAGACTTCCAAGATTTTTTCCTTCCATCGGACGGGCAACCCTTGGAAGCTATGACTTCTTATTCATTATGATCAGGTATGTTGTGTAACCAGCTCCAAAAATAGAAGACAAGAGATATCAACGCCTTAGAAATAAGCCACTTCGAGGGGGCAACCTCCAATACATTACATAAATGAACAATTCTTGGATGATACAATTTACAAAACCTCCTTTCTATATATAGGAGTCCATGGGGCCATAATGTAATCCTAGTGAGCCACAATGTAATCCTAGCCGACCTAACAATACTAATTTAAGGGCACAATAATAACAAAATGGGGGTTACAAGGGTTCAATAATAACAATAAGGGGGTTACACTAACGATAATAAGGGACTATACTAGTGATATAGGGACCTAACATGCCCCTCTCCCTCAAAAAAGTGTTTTCCTCAACGCTTGAGTAGCTCCGGGTGCTTCTGTATAAAATTCTCATCCTCCCATGTAGAATCTTCAGTGGGTAAGTTCTTCCACTTGATGAGATACTCTGAAATTGATCGATTCCGTAGCTGTCGAGTTCTTGTTTCCATGACCACTTCAAGTTCCAATATGATTTTTCCTTCCTCATCAAGTTCTGGCAATATTTTTTGAACTGGAAGATTTTCACCTATAACCTTCTTTAAGCATGAAACATGGAAAACTGGATGTACTCGCGAAAAAGTAGGAAGCTCCAATTTATATGCCATAGAACCAATCTTTTGCAACACCTTGCAAGGACCATAGTATTTTGGTGATAATTTATTATCCTTCTTAGCTTGCTTGAGGGACATTTGTTTGTATGGTTGTAGCCGTAAAAATACCCAATCTCCTACATCAAAACTTCTCTCGCTGCGATGTTGATCTGCCTGTTGTTTCATTCGATTTTGTGCCAAAGTCAGGTTATCCTTTAAGAGTTGGAGAACTTCTTGCTGATGCTCGATGTGATCTTCCACTGCTTGAACCTTCGAATTTTCCCTTAAAGATGATGTGATGGATGGTGGATGATATCCATAAAGTGACATAAATGGGGTCATTTTTGCTGCAGTATGGAAGGAAGTGTTATACCACCATTCAGCAAGAGGTAACCACTTGACCCATTGTGTTTGTTTATCGGATACAAAACAACGAAGATATCCTTCCAAACATTTATTTACTATCTCAGTTTGACCATCAGATTGAGGATGATAAGATGAGCTATGAGCTAATTGAGTACCCAAACAAGAAAATAACTCCGTCCAAAAATTTCCGGTAAAAATGGGATCTCTGTCGCTCACAATAACCCTTGGGCTTCCATGTAGCTTTTGAATTCTGTCCATAAATGTAGTAGCAACTGTACTTGCTTTAAAATGGATGAGATAATGCACAAAAGTGTGCATACTTGGTAAGTCTATCAACTACCACCATGATGACATTCTTTCCTTCAGACTTAGGTAAACCTGTGATAAAATTCATTGAAATCTCCTCCCAACGCTGACTTGGAATGGATAAAGGTTGTAGAAGTCCCGGGGTCTTAATTGTCTCCACTTTATTCTGCTGGCAAACCAAACATTCCGCCACAAACTTTTGAATATCAGATTTAAAGCCATCCCAAAAAAATTCTTTCTTCACCCTGTGGTAAGTTTTTAAAAATCCTGAGTGTCCTCCTAAAGGAGAAGTGTGCAATTCCAGAAGAATCTTTTGTTTTAGTTGGGAATTCTTACAAAGATATAAGCGATCTTTGTACCATAAGGAATCATTTTTCCAACTAAATGTATCGGATGTACTAGGATCTTGCTGCAACTTTTGAATGAGTGTCCATACATCTTTGTCCTTCTTCCATTCATCTCTTGCTTCGGTTATCAAATCTGGTTGGATAATAGAAATGGCACAAAGCAATGCTTCCACCTCTTCATTCTTTCTTGAGAGTGCATCTGCAACAACATTAAGCTTTCCTTTTTTGTAGATTATTTCCAAGTCATAACCCAACATCTTTGTGACCCATTTTTGCTGCTCTTCTGACGATAGTCTTTGTTCCAAAAAGTGTTTAAGACTATCATGATCAGTTTTTACCTTGAAGTGTCTTCCCATTAGGTGAGTTCGCCATTTCTTTAGTGCATGCAGTATTGCTAACATTTCCTTCTCATAAATAGGTTTATGTAAATAATTTCCCTTGATTGGACGACTTTCAAAAGCAATGGGTCTTCCTTCCTGCATTAAAACTGCACCAATTCCATTTCCTGAGGCATCACATTCCACAATAAAGGTTTTTGTGAAGTCTGGCGTAGCTACGACCGGTGCTAGGCACATTGCCTCCTTAAGATGTTCAAAGGCCTTAGTTGCTTCAGGAGTCCATGAAAATGCCTCTTTCTTCAATAATTTTGTTAGAGGTGCTCCTATTCTCCCATAATTATTAACAAACTTGCGATAATACCCTGTTAACCCGAGAAATCCTTGCAACTTCTTTATGGTTGTGGGGAATTTCCATTCCTTAATGGCTTTAATTTTGTTAGGGTCTACTCTAACACCCTCGTGAGATACAATATGACCCAGATATTCCACCTCTTGTACTCAAAAGAAACATTTGGATTTTTTTGCATATAATTGTTTCTCCTGCAATAGTTTGAGCACCCTGTCAACATGTTCAGCATGATCCTTCCAAGACCTGCTGTAGATTAGTATATCATCAAAAAATACTAGCAAAAATTTTCGAAGGAAGGGTTTGAAAATGGAATTCATCAACCCTTGAAATGTAGAAGGTGCATTGGTAAGGCCAAAAGGCATGACCAAAAATTCATAATGACCCTCATGAGTTTGAAATCTTGTTTTTGGAATATCTTCAGTCTTCATTCTAATTTGATGATATCCTGAACGAAGATCCAACTTGGTAAAATAAATTGCTCCATGTAATTCATCCAATAATTCATCAATCACGGGAATGGGAAATTTGTCTTTAATGGTGAGCTTATTGAGCTCCCTATAATCCGAACACATTCGCCATGATCCATCCTTCTTGTGTACCAATACTACAGGAGCAGAGAAAGAACTTTGACTAGGTTGAATTATACCCGCCTCTAACATT
Organism: Pinus albicaulis; assembly: GCA_034641835.2. Taxonomy (NCBI): domain Eukaryota; kingdom Viridiplantae; phylum Streptophyta; class Pinopsida; order Pinales; family Pinaceae; genus Pinus; species Pinus albicaulis. The sequence continues at coordinate 827,409,843 of CM076569.1, forward strand.
TCTGAAATCATACGTTCAATTTCGCTCTTTTGGAAGTAAGGATATCTATAAGGCCTGATGTTTGGAGGAACACTTCCTGGAATCAAATTAATAGCATGATCATGATCATGAATAGGTGGGAGTCCTTTGGGAGTTTCAAACACCTTGGAATGATTGTCAAAGACTTGTTGGAGATCTGCAGAAATAGATGATTTTGATGTCGGAACTTCTAGTGAGCATAATTGTGCAATTACGCCTCGTTGTTCTTTCTTTAGAAGCTTTGTCATGACATTAGAGCTTATTATCCTTCCCGGCTTCCCTTAAATACCCCTTAATTTGACTTCCTTTCCTTCTGAAAAAAATTTCAAGAAAAGTTCTTGAAAATTAAAAGCTACCGCCCCCAAAGATTGTAACCATTGTACTCCTAGTACAACATCAGCACCTCCCATAGGAATGGAAAGCATTGGACTAGTCAATACATATTCCCCCATGGTTAGCTTAATATTATGGAATTTTCCAGAGCAATTTATAGTTCCTCCATTTGCAACCATCACTTGACATTCTAGTGCTAGGTATAGGAAACAATTTAATTCCTTGGCTACCTTACAATGAATAAAATTATGGGTGCTACCTGAATCAATCAACACTATTACCTTTTTCTTCTTGATTTGTCCTTGTATCTTGAGAGTTTGAGGAGTGGTAATTCCCGCCAGTGCATTACACGATATGGTCGGATTCATTTCTTCCTCTTCTAGAGTTGGTTCCTGGTGTATATCCTCTTCTTGTTCATTTTCTCCTTCCTCTTCACAATCTATGTAAAATAATTTCTTCTCAGCACACTTATGACCTTTAGTGTATTTGCTATCACAACTGTAGCAAAGTCATTTTGCTCTTTTTTCTTCCAATTGTTGTGGTGTCAACCTTGTAGGTTGTGGAAATCTAGACGTAGCAACACTTCCTTCTTTATAGAATTGAGTGGTAGGCTTCCTTGTCGCCATTATTTTACATTCAATTTTTCTTGCCAACCTGAATGCCTTCTCCAATGAATTCAGTTCCAAAACACGAACTTCATGTTGGATGTTATCCTTTAAAGTGCCTATGAAGAGATCAATCCTGTGTTCCTCTGGAATATCAGTTACCCTTATATTCAATTTTTGGAAGTCCTCAATGTGCTGCCCCACTAAACCCTTTTGTTTGAGATTTATCGATTGGCTAAAGAAGGTGTTGCTCTTTGTATCCTCATAATGTGCTATCATTTCCTCCGTAAAAATTGACCAAGTGACAATTTTTTTACAGGAGCAAAGCCATCGATACCATACAAATGTATTTTGTTCTAAATGTAAAGTTGCAATGCGTACCTTTTGTGTGTTTTGCACATTATGGAGATCAAATATTGCTCCATCTGTAGTATCCATGTTACAGGATCCTTTCCATCAAACTTCCTCATATCCATTTTTGGAATATGGTGGTTCTTCCCTCCAACAATAGAGTTTATGAAATCACGATTAACATTTATTTTGTTCTCATCATGAGTTTCCTCTACTATCTTTTCACCATTAGGAAACATTTATTGTATCAACTTTTCCAAACCTTCAATGTCTACTTTTAGTTCCTTCTTCATGTTTTCCATGTTGTCTTTCATTTTTTCATCGATCTTAGCTTCCATGTCATCCATCTTAGCTTCCATGCCCACTTCCATGCCATCCATCTTAGCTTCCAAACCATTCATCTTAGCTTCCACGCCTTTCTTAAAACCATCCATCTTAGTTTCCATGCCTTTCTTCAAAACTTCCATTTCATTTTTTGTTGTTCTTTGCGAGAGCGAAATTTGCTCTTGTAATTTTGATATGTCATGTTGCCATTCTTCATCTTCATGAGTCATAGTAGAGCCTTCTGAAGGCTTAATGGGTGTTGAATTCTTTTTTGGGGCCATTTTAGAATCCAATATTGATATCTATTCTACAAGATTCCCTTGGAATCAATTCAACTTGATTCTTCAAACAAGACTTATGCAATTCGGAAAAAAAAATACACACCTTTTACTAGCTTTGAGGAGCTCGATATTGAAATTGTATTATCTCTGTGATTGCAGATCTTCAATATCTGAAATTTAGCACTGAAGTAGCCCTCTGAATTCTCTTTTGAATGCCACAGGTCTGACCTGATTTGGATTCTCCAAGACAAAGTTGTGTCCAATCTCCCACAATGACCTAATTATGGACTGGTTCAGTAGAGCGAACTTGTACGACTTGCCACGTATCACTGTTTCATCCTTTGTCTCTGAAATTGATATCCAAGAAACTACAGTCTGTGTACTTGCAACCAATTTTTACGGCACTCCAATCCGATGCCCAGAGAGAGAGTTATTGAAATTTTCCCACGATCACCTCTTTGAGATGCAATTCAGGAGCTTGAAAAAGCACTACCTTCCACAGATCATATCTCCAAAAATATTGCGAACCAAGCTCTGAATTTTTTTGAAAAATTTTCTCAGGATTTCAGCTTCATACCATAAGAATTTCAGATTCTGAACCTTCGTAGAAAAAATGTTATAGCGCGAATGCCACGATGACCTGTTTGGAGCAACGAAACCCTAGAATCCAAAGCTCTGATACCAAATGTTGTGTAACCAGCTCCAAAAATAGAAGAAAAGAGATATCAACGCCATAGAAATAAGACAATTCGAGGGGGCAACCTCTAATACATTACATAAATGAACAATTCTTGGATGATACAATTTACAAAACCTCCTTTCTATATATAGGAGTCCATGGGGCCATAATGTAATCCTAGTGGGCCACAATGTAATCCTAGCCGACCTAACAATAATAATTTAAGGGTACAATAATGACAAAATGGGGGTTACAAGGGTACAATAATAATAATAAGGGGGTTACACTAACAATAATAAGGGACTATACTAGTGATATAGGGACCTAACAAGGTCTGTTGGAGCATGGTTCATCTGCTTGTGTCAAGCTCCTTAAACCATGAAACAAGGTCTGTCGGAGCATAGTTCGTTTTCTTGTGTCAAGCTCCTTAAAAAATGAAACAAGGTTGCCGGAGCATAGTTTGTTTTCTTGTGTCGAGCTCCCTAAAATATGAAACAAGGTCGTCGGAGCAGAGTTCCTTTTCTTGTGTAAAGCTCCTTAAAAAATGAAACAAGGTGTCATGAGGATGGTTTGTCTTCTATATCAACCTCATTAAAAATGAATTAGCTCATGAGGATAGTTATTTTAATGTGTCAACCTCATTAAAACAATGAAACACGTTCCCGTTCAATTCGAGTCTTTGATAAGATCTCGTAAAATCCCTGTCGAGTCTTTCTCTTGATCTCGTAATTGAACCTTCATTCCATCCACCTGTCAGTAACTAGTAGTCTACTCCAGTGAATGCACTGAAGCTTGGGGGGCATGTACCTCAAATTGAGTCACCATGCTAGGGGCATGCAAAATTTTTCAAAGCATAGTTTGTTTCCATTTCAAGCTTGTGTAAAAAAGAAACCGGTTTCAAGCATAGTTTATCTTTGTTTCAAGCTTGTGTAAAAATGAAACCAACTTCAAGCAGATTTTTCTGATTTCAAGCTTGTGTAAAAATGAAACCATTCCCATTTTGCCTCTCATGATTTCCATTTTATTAGCCTGTTTTTCCAGATGAGCCTTGGTTTTCTCATTCCACTGTCACAATCTGTTGGAAGATCATATGCGTTCACTTGGTTGTTTTACCCATTCCTAAGGAACCGCTGTAATGAGTGGTCTTGTTAGCTAGCCTCTCGACCTTTATTTGTTAAGAGTAGTTCCACCATTACCGGAACCAGTTGCTACCCTTTATACCACTCGTTCCTCCAGGAGGAGTCATCTTTCAGCTCTTTTCTGACTCTTGAAAACTGAAAATATCGCCGAGTCGCTTGTCGTTTTGAGCTCATTAAATTGGCCATGAAATGACATCTACCAAGTATACGGTTACCCCTTTTTCGGGCTGGGATAGATTATTTATGAAAAAGGAATACCCTAGCCTATCGCGACTAGGAGGTTCTCTCAGACATAGTTTTCTACCTTTTCGGATCTGAGGGACCATCTACGAAAAGGGACTGCTGGAGTTTTCTTTTCCATTGTCTTTTCAAACTCTCTAAACATGAAAAGACACCGAGTTCTTCCTTTGTCAGACTCGTTAAAAACTGATGACATCGGACTCCGTCGTAATGACGTTACTCGAGTTCCTCCTTCCTAGGGCTCGTTAAATGTACTAGGTTGGATTTGTCTGAAGGACAAACTTATATCGCAAGCATATGCTATCCCCTTCAAGATTGTTTCCAAAAATAATTGGGGTACTTGCCAGAAATGGTGGAGGAAAATGGAACCAGTATCATCGTCGTGTCGGCAGTATGTCGCTCTTGAACATGGCACTTGTCTGCATTCGTGTCAGGTTGGGGACATCTCATCTCGTTATTTGCTTGCCTCCATGGGTTTGGGTAATCTCTTTTGACCACTCATCTGTTCTTTGCCACGTCACCATGACCTCAGATCCTTTCATGTCAAATACTGCCAAATCCAATGTCGTGCTGCTGATATGTTCAAGAGAAGTTGGCCTCTACAATTTTTAACCTCGCTCTGATTCTCTGTTGGTCTTGATTCACAAAAATTATGTCCCTCTGTCTCGTGTCGATGATGTGGGAAACATTATGGCCCACCTTCGATCAAGGTCACTTCCTGTCGACTTCAGCTCATTATCCAGGAAGTTGGTCTAAAGACTCCCTTCAGGTACCTTGGAGCCTACATGCCTCAATGGAAGGTTCTTCGCATTCGACGCAGGGTTTTCATTATTGACCTTTGATCGGATGATTCTGCGGGTGTTCGATGCCAGCTCACTGTTCACATTTCGTGGATTGTACCTCTTGTACCTTGAGAGCCATCGTCATTATTGGTGGTTTCTCTCGCATCTTTTAACGACTTTCATTATTGGCTGTAAATCAGATGATGTTCTCGCATGTTCGACTTCAGCTCACATATTCGCGTGCTTGAACTTGTACTCTGTTCGGGTTGAGATGGAGTGTAAGACCCTGGATTTTGTCTGATAAACATCCAGGCTGCGGATTCTTTGTGGATTATTATGATTTAGTACATGACTCATTCGATTGGATAGCTGCAACCATACCTGAGTCTACTTGTTGATCCTTATTTACTGGATGGCTGCATCCATACCTTGGATCCCGGTTTTTGCACACTCTATTATGGATGTCTGTGCCCATACCACATATCATGTATCAAAGATATCAGTTATATTTGTCTTCACAGGTTTTCCGACGGTAGTGTTTTCGGTGGGGCGCGTTCTCATAAAGCATTTCACCCCTCCCTCTCTCTCGGACCTCATGCTTTAGGGGGCATCTTTTACACAACATTTTGTCACCGTCCCTGCAATCCCTTGTCCTGCACATTGGAGGACTATTCCCGTGACTTGTGAAGAGTAAAATGTCCTAAAAAAATCTTCATAACATCCTCCTACATAAGGATAAACATTCTCCTGAAGAAAATTTCCTTTGAAAAACCCTAAAAATAGATGTTTTAGCCTAGGCGCGACTAGTCAGTTCATCCCTCGTGCTAATGGGGGATATCCACAAATGAGGGCGCACCAGTTGTGCTCTGTCCCTGTGTTTGACCTGTGCCAAGCCTATTAAGGAATGTTTTTAAAAAGTAGATGGCGAAAGTTTGATTCTAACAAACTCCAAATTGAATCATCAAAAGAAGTTGAGTGGTTTGGCTCCAGATCTCCATGTATAGGAAGTGGTTTTCCACCTCTCATGGAACCTTCCTAAGAGATAGGACCTATCCCATGATTATAGGGATCCCAACTTCCCTTCCTCCATCTATAAAATCTTGCCCTCTCCATTTGCAAGCTAGCTAAACTTGTGGGAGGAAAACTATAGCCAAGCAACTATTGAGAGAAGAGCCGAGGAGAACCCCGTAAGAGAGAGAGCTTTGTCTAGATTCCCGACAGGCTTCGTTGAGACGCGCCCTGCTGTAAGCCCCGCCGAAGGAAGATCATAGCGTCAGAGCATTTGGTTGTAATCTCCCTTTTTGTCATCTTTAATATAAGTGACTCTGATTTTGGTTCCAAACTATTGAGAGTAGAGCCGAGGAGAACCCCATAAGAGAGAGAGCTTTGTCTAGATTCCCGATAGGCTTCGTTGAGACGTGCCCCACTGCAAGCCCCGCCGAAGGAAGATCACAGCATCAAAGCATTTGGTTGTAATGTCTCTTTTTGTCATCTTTAATATAAGCGACTCTGATTTTGGTTCCATTCGTGTGTTTATTATTTTATGAAATGCAATGAATTATATCCTCTCTGACTGATATATAGTTACATGCTTTAAGTATTACGTTGTATGTCGTCATTTCTCTGCATGTGTACAGGTGTCTGGACGGAGCAAACAGAAGGACTGTGATCTGTCAGGCTAGGGACGAAGAGCACCGCTTCTTCCTCGACAACAACAGCGTGGGATTTGAGGTAGGCTGCTTATCGCGATCTTTGTCTTTCTTGTAACTAGGAACCAATGTCATTGCGTGATTCGATTGTTGCTAGATGCACTCTAGGGCTAGTGGGATCACCTCTGTCCACAAAGGGGATTTACCGCCTCAACAAGCACTGTCTCCATTTCAGGCCTGCGTTACAAAGCGCTGTCTCTCTTTAGAGACTGTGTTGCCTCCTGAAACCATTCAAATTCCCTTGAATTTGTCATTGCAATTTGTTTCAGTTTGTTTTCTGCTATGTTTTGAAAAGCCTTAACTTCATATTGACCAGTGAACCTATCTACCTCTTCCTCCTTTGAAAGAATAGTTTGTTCAATGTTTGTTTAAATCATTTTTCTTTATCATTGATGAATTAATTTCAAAGTATTTTCATTGTCGCATTAGATCCATTTGCTTTTGAAAAAGGAAATTGTCGTAAATTCTTCGTTCCCTGATTGGAGAAATTGTTGTTAAATTCCTCATTTTTACTTCAAAAGATAAATTGTTGTTTATATTCCTCATTTTTCAAAAGTAAAAGGCATTTGTTTTTATTAATTTAGTCCACTTAGTTTCTTTTCTGCATTCATAACATTAAAGGAACTGAAAAAGAAAAACCTGCATTTTCATGTAGTGGTTTGTGTGTTTTGCAAAAGGAACAATAGGAAATCTGCATTTAGTTTGTGCTCATTGATTTGTTTGATCTCAAATTGATTTCTCTTTCCTTTTAGTAGCTAGGATTTTCATTGAAAAAACTAAAAGTGAAAGATTGCTTATCATTCTTAGTTTGGATTTTAGGAATTTCCAATACATCTTCACGGTGAACCTTTGAAAGTCAAATTGATAAACAAGATCAACTTAAAATTTATCTCAATTTACCTAACAAAGCATTGGAACCATAATGATAAAATTTAGAAGGTCTAGCCTAGATACGTGTTCCAACATCGTAAAACATAGCAGCTGTCGTTAACTTGTTTGCGATACATTCCGAGTGTGATACCTCAATCCACGCACATAAGTATATTATAGCTCGTCCATGTACTTTTGGGTATATCAGGCAGTGTTACAGTACAAAAAGTATAAAGGGGTGCTCTCACTGTGCAATTTTGCATCAGACAACGCTAATACGGACTTGGGCCTCTACGTACCTTCGGGTATATTTGGGAGGAAAACTTTAGGTGCTATCCATCCATAGTGAACCGAGTCGGCCACCTTGTAAACTGTGATACACCGAACACAACATTCAGGGAGATTGCTTTCCCGTACTTCTTGGTTCGCCAGGAGGTAATCTGCAGTTCACAGTTTCTTGGTAAACCCTTTTGCCTAGCATTACCCTTTTATTTTGTTTTTTTTTTTTTTCGGGTTAAAATAAATCAGTAATCGTGGAATAAAAAAATCCTTTCCCCCGTTGTTCGCGTAGATTATCATTAAAACCACCTTTACTGCTAGAATTTACTTTTGGTAGGCGAAGGCGATCACGATCTGTCGAATCAAGTACAATTCGTACCTCTGGTGAAACATCATCTTCCCATAAACCAGAGTTAGCTCAAGTTGTTTCTACACATTCCAGTTCATCTACTGTTGTCGAAACAGAGTCCTCATAGCTACCAGTGGTCATGATCCATCAAATCAGTGAGACCATACCTCCTGGACCCGACGTTGTTCAACCAGAATTTGATCCAGATCTTGTATCTTATTTGCCAGAACATCTGAATCTCGAAGTCAAACAATTGGAAGTTGTTCCTGCCTTGGTCATTCCACAAATTTCTGTAGCCATTGAGTCTCAAATATCACACAGTCAACCACCTGAAACATACTTTGGGACTGACAGTGAAATACTTCCATCTGGTTTAATTGCGATTGAGGAAATCCCACAAGATGAGACACCTTTAACTCTAACCCATTTTGGGGAGGACCTTTACCTGTACGAGTCTTTTCCTCAATCGTTACCATCTACTTTTATTAATCTTGTTCCCATTCAACTCCCATCAATCTATAAGGGTATACATTTGGTCAAGTAACCATGCCTGAGCCAACATCTTTGGTTGGGCCATCTGTTCCAATTATGTTAGTACCTGCCCTCGCTACCCCGTCGATGTTTACAACTTCACCAGAGTCATATTTTCATGGTGGCCCTATGGTCCCATCAGGTTATAAATTATTATCTGGAATTTACTCTGGCGCATCTTCAAAACCATGGTATTTACCAATGTCATCATCCGGTATTCTAACTGGTAATCCTATAGTGAGTACTGAATGGCTTGAATATTTATACACATCATCAGGGAAATATCAAGCCGGTCCTTCTGGGTGTATTCCTTTAAGTACCATATCAACTGGACTCCCAGCCTTTGGAGAGAGATATTTTCCGTCTTATTATCCTCCTCATGCTGGGGGGAAACCTTTGGTCACCCAATATGACAGAACTCCGTCACTTTTTGGTCGACCTAATGTCAAAATGAACGTTTTTCAATGGCAGCCCACTCTGCCTATCCAAACAAAAACGGTTGTACACTCGTATCAACCAGTTCAACCTATTACACCCATGTAATTACCACTTGTTAATAAATCTTTACCCTTGTTACAAAATCAAAATGTTGTACAACAACCTTATCAAGTGGGTCCTTCAACTCAATACCCTCAAGTGTTGGGTCCACAGACTCCAAATCCTTCGGTTAATTTACAACAACCTGTATCCGGAATCATTTATTCACAAGTTGGTTTACCATTTTATGGGATGTCATAGTCATAACCTAGTTATACCTATCAACCAAATCCAAGTTATCCTAATTTGGGTTATAGCATTGGTGGATAGACCCCTTGGCAACTGGAGGCGTAAATGCCTCAAACTTCATTTCAACAAGTATCATATCCAGGTTTTGGTCAACAAAATCCTCAAGCGTTTTCCTTTCAAAACAACCCCTATCTGGGTTACCAGTAGCAGATTCCTTATGCTGGTGCTCAAAGGCCTGTTGCTCAAGCAATTCCATCTTACCCTGGCTATGCTCAACCTGACCTTAATAGACAGTTTCTTTTTTTTGCAACTTTAGAGTTACCAGATTTAAATCGGTTAACCAATGATCCAATCAACGATGCTCCTTGGTGGTCGATGATACCTCACAAATTACCCTCGGATATTCCTAAGTTCAATGGAAACCCTGGAGAAGATCCCTCGATTCATGTCATGAATTATCATTTATGGTGTTCATCAAAATCCCTGAATGATGATTCTATTCGACTACGTCTTTTCCAGCGTATGCCCACAGGTCCGACTGCAAAATGGTACATTGAGTTACCTAGAGCTTCTTTTGACAATTTCATTGCCTTAGCTACTGTCTTTTTGACTCATTTCCATTTACCCATCAGATATGAAACTGGAACGAAACTCTTGACCAATTTCATACAGACTAATGCTACTCACGTTCCTGATCATATTCGTGAGTGGCGTCGTCATCGTAGAATGATTAAGACATTTATTCTGGATCAACTCCTTGCTGAGTGGTTCATTAAGTCCTTGTTACCATCTATAACTGAGGATGTGGCTAAGGGTGGCATCGTCACAGAAGATCAATTTATCTCTCTTTCCCAATATTTAGACTTGATTTATACTCATTTTGGCACGCTATATGAAAAAATTCCTAATGCGCCGAGATCTAATTTTAATGTTCCTCCTCAATTAAAGGACTCTTATGCTAAAGACGGTTTGATTGGCACTGCAAGCACACACCACACTACTGCATTTGATCCTGCACCTTCTTCCGAAATTAATGCCGTGTTGTTTCACAAAGGCAAAAGTGACAAGCAAACCAGAAGTAAGAAAAAGAGGAAATCTAAGAAAAATCAAATTTCTAACCCGCAGGAAAGATCATCTGATCAATCGTTTGGACCTAGGAAACCTCGTTATCCTTGCATAATCTATAATGAGGAACACTTTGTTAGGAATTTTCCTCACCGTGCTGAAGTCTCAAAAATCATTAAGACTTCCCATGCATCAACTATGTTGACAGACCCGTTTCCAAATCTGGACACTAATATGGTTGCTACGGATCCAGCGTCTAGTTCACAAGTTCTTATGTTATCCGTCACAAAACCTTTAACAGATATTCTGGTGTCAATGCATAATAAATATTATAGTAGTCAGGCCACTGATCAACCTACTACCTTGACTACAAATCCTTCTACGAAATCAGTACCGCCTACTGCTATTCCTGAATTGACAATCAAGCCACCAAAGGGAGTAACTCACAAATTGACATATAATCCTCGAGCAAGAGATGCTGAAAATTATAATATAGTTGAAGATTTGGCTTAATCCCCTTTAGCTATGTCTGCTCTTCAGGTATTACAAAATTGTCCCTCCCAAAAATAGGCTTTATTGTCAGCTATTGGTGGAATTGATCCGACTGGTTCTAATCTTTTCGTCTTTAATCATACGGGCTATGTGCCGCAACTACTAGCAGAATTGGCATTCTCCATACAAGTAAATGTTCTCAATCACCTTGTTCATCGTACTATTATTGATGAGGGATCCTTTACGTGCAATATGTCTCTAAATTTTTGGAAGTCACTTGGCTTGCCGTGCTTATCACAATCATCAACGATGTTGAAGGCTTTTGATGGACGAACATATAAGCCTTGTGGTATTATTGATAACCTGCATGTTGAACTTGGGGGAAAAATAATGAATGTTGATGTCGAGGTTGTTGATGGACCCCTTGACTATAATATTCTACTTGGAAGGCCATGGGTATATGCAATGACTGCAATTGTTTCTACATATTTCCGAATGATTGCCTTTCCATATAAAGGTTCTATCACAGTTATTAATCAACTATCCTTATTTTCCTCCACTTCGCAGGTAACTGGAAGCGTTCCGTTCGTTTACAAACTTGAACTAGAACTTCAGAACATTGGTGTAGGACTCTTAAATGATTCCACTCTTATGGGAACCTTTTCATTACCGCTGCCCGCGATGTCGGCACAAATTGAAATTATAGAGACCTACTATATGTCTCTTCCACTCTACCTGGATTAAGGGAGAGTACGAGTGATTCTGAAATTACTACGTTGGATGAGTTTCTTCTGCCCAGCCCCATTGAGTTGGTATAGCAATCAATCTATCTGGCTTGGGCAATGAATCCGAAATCAGCGTCGCTGAGTGTTTGTGTTGATCATTCCTTAGATTTTGGTACTCCATCTGATCCATTTTTCTCAATTTTCTTGACAGATGAGAATATTTTGGAATCCATGATGTCAGAAGGAGAACCATGGGAAGATTATCATCATCGTTCCCATATTCCTGATTATGAAGAAAACTATCTTAGTGAACTATATCACCCATCAATCAAAAATTTCTTTTCGAATTCTTTACCCATTAATGCAATCGATTCTAAGCGAAATATTTCGACCAAACTTGGCGTTGTAGAAAATATTCATGTCGGTGTATCTTGTTCTCCATCAGAACTTGAATTATATCGCTCTTTATTTCGTGAATTCCATGATGTATTTGCTTGGTCTTATGAGGAAATGCCAGGCATAGATACTAGTATAGTTGAACACACTATTAATATGTATCCTGATGTCAAACTGGTGCGTCAATGGCTTCATCCTGTTCATCCAAAGAAAGCCACTGCCATCAAAGAAAATGTTGAAAAACTTTTGCGTGCTGGTTTCATTTACCCTGTTCCGCTAACTGAGTGGGTTTCCAATATCGTTCTTGTCATGAAAAAACAAGGAACCATTAGAGTGTGTGTCGATTATCGCGACGTTAATCTTGCTTGTCCAAAAGACAACTATCCTACTCCCTTTATCGACCAGATTATTGATGATTGTGTTGGATGCAAAATATTTTCGTTCATGGATGGATTTTCTGGCTACAATCGAATCGATATTCGCCCAGAGGATCAACATAAGACAACATTCATCTGTCCCTGGGGCACATTCGCTTATAGGAAACTTTCGTTTGGTCTAAAGAACGCTGGGGCCACTTTTCATAGAGTAATGGATTATGCTTTCAATAACATCAAGCACATTGTTCAACCATATCTAGATGATTTACTAGCGCATTCACAAAATCAAATTGATCACCCGATGCATTTGAGAGCCATTTTCTTACACTTCCGACACTACAAAATACACCTCAATCCACATAAATGCGTGTTTTATGTTGGTTCTGGTCGTTTGCTTGGATTCGTAGTCTCAAAAGAAGGAATTTGAATCGACCCATTGAAGGTTCAAGCCATTCTTGATTTGCCTGCGCCATCAAATTTACTTCAGATACAGAAACTTAAAGGAAAGGCTAACTTCCTAAGAAGGTTCATTCCAAACTATGTCGAAATGGCTAAAGGATTTACTTGACTTTTGAAAAAGGGGGTTCCCTTCCATTGGGACCAAGTTGCGCAAGCTTCTTTTGATGCTGTCAAGGATACTCTTGTCCGAGCGTCATTAATGTATCCCCCTAGTTATCAAAATGATTATTTCCTATATATCGCCGCGACTGAAACGACCATTGCTATGGTATTGGTCCAAGTAGAAGATGGAATTGAACATCTGATCTATTATTTGAGTCGTAATATCAATGATATGGAAGTTAAGTATTCATACGTAGAAAATCTTGCCTTGGCAACTGTTCAAGCTGTCTAAATATTTCACCATTATATACTGCTCCGAAAAACCACTGTTATTTCGGATTGCAACCCCATGACTTATATCTTATCACATTAATTTCTAGGAGGCAAATATTCAAAATGCATTGTCATTTTACAGGAATTTTATTTGGAATTCATCAAATCCAAGTCAAATAAGTCTTTAGTTTTGGCTGAACTTCTCTGTGACCTTCCCTCTGATAGTATTGCAACTACGTCGGAACCATAAATTCCTGACGAGTCTCTGTTTTTGATCGGATCATCTGATCCTTGGTATGGAGATTTCATCATTTATCTCCAAACTCAAACTTTTTGACCTGATACCTCTCGCTCTGAACAACGACGTATTCGATACCAAGCCAAAGATTATCTGATCGTCGGCGATACACTTTATCATCGTGGTGTTGATACAATTTTAAGGAGGTTCCTCACTCATGAGGAGGCCGAAAAAGTTTTAAATGATTGTCATGCTAGGGCTTGTGGTGGATATTTATCTGGATACGCTACCGCACATAAGATAATCCGCGCCAGTTACTTTTGGCCTACCATTTTTTGAGATTGCATCCTCGCGGTCAGAAGTTGTCATGTGTGCCAGAATTTTGCTCGTAAAATCCGCAAATCACCATTGCCAATGCATCCTATTGTCTCTGTGGGACCATTTTTGAAAAGGGGTATTGACTTCATGACTTGTAACCCTCGTTCGTCTGGGGGGCATGGTTATATTATTGTCGTAGTCGACTATTTTACCAAATGGGCCAAAGCGATGCCTACATTCAACAACAAAGGACAAACAACTGCATTGTTTTTATTTAATTACGTTATTGCACGATTTGGGGTCCCACATGCTATAGTTACAGATCACGGGAAACATTTTCGCAACCACATGATGACTAAATTAACTGCCAAGTTAGGATTGTCACATGATAATTCTGATCCTTATTATCCACAATCAAATGGAAAATTTGAAGCTATCAACAAGATTCTTAAATGTATGCTTCAACGAATGATAGGAGTTCGTAAAAGAAATTGGCATTTGATCCTGTACTCAGCCTTGTGGGCGTACCGAACCTCGGTGAGAAACGCGACTGGATTTACTTCTTTTAAATTGGTGTATGGTATGGAAGCTATCTTACCAATCCAATGTGAAATACCATCGTTAAAACTCGCAATCGACTTGTTACCTGACACCTCAGAAGAAGAAGCGCGTCTCCTTAACCTCATCCATCTTGATGAAACGCGTCGTGAAGCCCAATTGGCCAATGAAGCACATAAGAGACGTATAAAGGCGCAATACGACAAAAATGTCCAGCCTCGCATTTTCTCAGAGGGCGACTTGGTCCTTCTTTATGATCAAGAAGCTGATGTAATAGGTATAGGAAAATTTGAGCCATTATGGCATGGCCCCTATATTGTCAAAAGAGTTCTTGCTAAGGATGCCTATGAGTTGGTTGATTACGATGGAATTCCGTTGGCACAGCCTAGAAATGGGTTGTATCTAAAACATTACTATGCTTAATCATGAGCGTAGTAATCTTTTGTATTATATTGTATATATATGTTGTTGATTTGCATTCACTATCTTAGTTTAATTTTAGTTTTTTCTTGACGTTAGTAATCTACTTTACATTTCATCGCACATGTTTTAATCTTCGGAACCATTTGTTGGATATGCTGATGGTGCTAGTCGTAGTACGTAGAATCTATCTTCTGCAGCATGGGCCATTTTCGCTCCGAACGGTGAGTTAGTGAGTTTTCAAGGGATTTGTATTGGTATATCGAGTAACAATATCGCTGAGTATAGCATGTTGATCGAACTCCTCTCTGATGCCATTTCATTTGGTATTAACCGCATCATCATAAGGTTAGACTCACAACTTGTGGTATTACAACTTACTACTGTTTATACTGTTAGAAATCCAACACTGCATAGATTGTTCCTAAGAGTTCGACTTTTGGAAAGACATTTTGATTTTATTCAATATCAACACATTTCTAGAAATTTGAACACATTAACTGATTCATTAGCTAATCAATTTTTGGACAGACATTTGCAACATATGTGAATAAAACATTCACATCATTGAATAGGATTGCACAATAAACATAGGAAAACACTGAAATAATATAGATAGATAGTTATAGGCTTTTAAAAAATTTGTGCCTAAGACACATTGGTCATCTGACCTCAAAATTTATGCAAAATGTCAAAGTAAACTAGTGGTGCTCGTGGTAACATGCTATAGATCTAGCTATTCTACGTAGTATCTGCATCCAGCGGTTAGGAACTCCAATAGTGTGTCGCTGCAGTTGCATGGGTAACTCTTTGATCCGGCAATCCAAAATCCCGAAGGTCAACCCCTCTATGTGCTACCGAAGCTCAGCTAGAGTCTAAGACATATCAAGATCCTGAAGGACTGCTCTCCCGACAACCCTCTTTGCTGGCACATCTGCTTCAAGCTCTGATTCCTCTACTGGTTGAACACGAACAACATCTGCATTACATAAAACATTTAGTTTAGTCCTGGGAAAACATTGAAATACAAAAATATTGTATAAACCTTAGGAAAATAAAAAACATGATCAAAACATTCTTCCCCATTGCACCCCATTGAGCGCCTTCTGGTAATGCTAAATCTGGATCTCCACGGAAATCAATGCCTGTGTATGCATACTCATTAATGGCGAAAATCTATCGCCGGAACCGGGAAAAGAATGCAGTCGAGAACACAATGGTATATTGGCCTGCATGCCTACCCATGAGTTCTACCCATTTTTTCATCTGCAGATCTCTAGGATTAGACAAATCTAGTGTTACATGTTGTGGCTGCATCAGTGGAATTCGTTCTAAAGCGAAGGATATAAGGATCGAACCATAACTGAAATTCTTCTTGCTTCCTCCCTTTGATTTGTTCAGTTGTTACTTTATCTGAGAAAGAACAACTTTAGACCAGTTGAATATTGTTGGCTCCAAGCACTCTAGCACATACTGCATATATGATCTATTCGCTACATGTAGTGTAACGGTGCCAGCAAGTTTTGCGATCGTGAAAAGGATAGTTCTCAAAGGAAAATCTCTAACATCCCAGATGTTTATCTTTCCATATTTGCTTGGCTTTGCCCCTAGATAACAATGTTGCAAAAAATAATCTCTCACAGTCTCTCCTCAACCAATAGACCCTGAGAGTGAAATATGCAAGCCTCTCCTCGAAAAACATGTGAGAAAGTATACATCCTTGACTGTTATGGGAACCACTTGGTTCTTAATATGAAATGAATCGATAGTTGGATCCCATGCTCAAACTAAGAAATCTAAGAGTTCTATTTGTTGCCTCATCCCTGACAACCTGAAGTATTTAAGCAGTCCACAATCACTTAGGGATCTTACTATACCCGGATCATTTAGGGAAATCATATCCTTTTCTTCATGTTCTCTTTCCCTCCATGTAATCGTCATTGTAATCCGATGGAAACCTGAAACAGAACCATAAGAACCATTAGATTCCATTCAATGCAAAAATTTAGGCATATTTTGGGCATAATGCAAAAAAAAATAATCTATATTGCGCCCAATGCACTCCCTAACTAGAGAAAGCGCGTTGTATATGCAAGTAGCTTTCAATTCACTTGCTATGCAATGCAGGTTTCGACATCCAAGGGTGCATTGCCCTCTTTTTGGGAAGAATTTACCCTAGGGACCTTAAAACCCTGAAAATTTGTAGAATTTGGAAATGAAATGATTACTGAAGGAAAGAGGAGGTTCATAGTACTAACCTGGATCAAACGACAACAAAATCTGTCCACAAAAATGATCACAATAAACAACTGAAGTTCGGGGGCAAAATCAGGTTCAGAGCTCCAAAATGCAAATGGTAACTTTGGAATGGTAAAAATGAATAGTGAAACTACTTTTAACAGTCATTCAATTATTTGAAAGTTACATTTATTGTTGTGACTATAGTTTTATTATTATTTTTATCATGAAACATGCATTTTTAATCCATTTGATGTTGCTACGAAACAAATCCTACAAATGACGAACAAATTAGTCGTGCAGATTTATTTTAAGAATGATTTGACCACAAAGCATAGTTTTTATCCTTATTTTTCGAGCTTTATTAAAAACGAAAAAGGAGTTGAAGCACATTTTTATCTATTTTTCGAGCTTCGATAACAACGAAAAAGGAACCCCTGGAGTCTTCTTTCAGCTCTTTTCAGACTCTGATAATGTGAAAATATTTCCGAGCACTTGTCTTTTTGAGCTGTAAAAGTAAATGAATTGATATCTACTCAGTATAAGTTTAACCCTTTTCCGGACTAAGATAGATTATTTACGAAAAAGGAATACCATGGTCAAACATGACTAAAGAGGTTCTCTCAGATATTATTTTACACTTTTTCGGATCTGAGCGAAAACTTTATGAAAAAGTAGTTTTGGAGTTTTCTTTCATCCTCTTTTTCAAAATCTCTAAATATGAAAAAGGACCAGGCTGTCACTGTCGTTAAGCTCGTTAAAGCATAAAATAGTGACGAGCTTGTCGATCATGGAAAGAATCGAGTTTTATTCATCCCTAGACTCGTTAAATTATTAAATAGCGATACATTATTCGCCCGAAGGGTTGAATTATAGATCAAGCAAATGTTATCCTCCTCAAGCTTGTTAAAAAATAAAGACGTACTAGTCGACAAATGACCGGGGAAAATTTGGGAAAGTGAGCAGAATTATTTACGGTAGCAAGGCGCTCTTGAACATGACACTTCACTCCATCACCGTGACTATTTGGGTTGGGTAATCTTCTTAACGGTTCATTCATACCTATGGTTCATCATACCTCTACTTCAATTTTGGGTCAATGCTACCAACTCATCTCAGTGTCGTCGATATGTTCAAGAGAAGTCATCCAATGAATACTCATCCTTTTGCAATACTCATAAACCTTCATTCTCATGACCGTCATCCCTGAAAATTTCTATATAAATTCATACCTTTGCCTCTGAAATCAGTAACTCCCATTTCGTAATAAGGTGGCTTCCTGTCGAGAACAAATCATTATCCAGGAAGTTCACTTAGAAAAATCCGATTTCAGTACCATGAGGCTTGTTACAACATAAATAAGATCCTCGCATCCGAACTTTTGACCAGAAGATTTTGTTTGGCATTCGACATCAAATAATCTATTCACGCCTTACTAAATGTACTACAGTACCTTGAGGGCCATTGAAATTAATGGTGGTTCTCTCGCATTTGTTAACAACTCACATCATTGGCTGGTAATCAAACGATGTCTTTACATGTTCGACTACAAATCATATATTCACATGGCTAGACTTGTACCCGAATGATCGAGTGAACAAGATAAGAAGACCTCGGATCTAGTTTAAGCCATCCCGGCTGTGATTTTAGGATTTTTGTACACATCATCTGTACGGTGACCTTACACACAGATCATCATCCGAACATGGCCTATATCTATAGGCATGTCTATATTGGGAAACATTCCAATGTAGATGACTTTCTGAATTTTGTACATGTTATTAGATTGTTTATGTGCTGAACATGGGAATGCCTACCCTCAGCAATTATGATCAAGAGGATATGCCATGATGTAATGTATTGTAAGATTGATGCAGGTCGCCACTCCGCTTCATCTCCAGCCCATCACAGTGTAAAGCATCTCAATCAAAATATTGTTATTATTATTCTGACTTCATGCTTTAGGGGGCAATTGTTATAGGTCAATTTGGGAACCATTCCCAATGACCTGGTTAACTAGGCATCATATTCAAGACCAATGAATTGGGTCTATCATCCCCTATCATTTCAGTTGCTACATGCCCTAAGACAAATAATAAGACAAATCATTCAAGACTTTCATCTGCAAAGGTTTTCAAGATTTGAAGTTTATAATATATCATATGAGAGCTCATCAACGTTGCCTCTAAAGGGACTAAGTGCGTTACATATGCTGGTAGCCCCATGCAAGGCTACTCTGCAAAGCACTTCCCAACATTCACAGGTACGGTGGTCACATTGGGAGCGAAATTCTCATTGTTTCGGAATCTCCACTTGGCTAGTGCCTTCTAGAAGAGTTCACATGTGTCAAGCTTCGAATCCAAGTGTCCATTTGACATCTACAATATTGGGAACATGTCTTGCTTATTATTGGAAAGTCATTGATTGTAAAACTACCTTCATCTCCTCTATAAATTGAGCACAGATCTTAGTGTTTGATAATGAAGAATTTGAGTAGAGAAATGCTGGTGGAATTTCAATTGAGGAGTTGATTTGAGTGACATATTGATGGATATATTTGCATTGCGATGAGGCTGGGATGCTACTGGATATGGTGACACCAAATCAATCACTGGTTGTAACCTCCCCTTCTATCATTAACAAATATTACTACTTATTTTTCCCTATATGCATTTGTATAAGATTTGATTCTCCATATCATGATTTCTTATTTGATGTATATGGTTTATGCTTTATTGATTTAGCTAAATAGCTTGAATAGACATCTGTATTATTTTTATCTCTTGCCGTTTAGTGTTCATTCTTGCAGGAAATATTTTTCACAACCGACTGGAATTTGAAGCTACAGTAAAAGTGACAAAAGGAGATTTTGGAAGCGCTTGGACTTCAAGTAAGCTTCTTATTTCATTCTGTCTGTCTGTTTACAGTTAGGAAAGATAGTCGTAAAGTCTTTGACCTATTGTTCTAGATTAACACCTGTCTAGGGAAGAATTATTTATCCGTAATTCATAATTCTGCATAACACTCCCTATACTTTAATGTTGTTCAAGAGAAGGCCATTAGCTAGCATTTTTTCAATTAGTTCATTTTATTTAAGGTTGTTAAAATTTGAGATCTTTTGTTCAATATTATACTTGTGTTAATACTTTGTATGTATTAGTCCTAAACTTCTACGATATCACTTATGTTGCATATGAGAGAGGAATTTTTTGTTTGAAGTCCCATAACAATTATTTTCTATGCTTATTGGTACCTTTGATATAGTTTTTTAATATCAAATATCCTAGTTCTATTTTAAAAAAATATATCAATCCCTATGGTGTTGAGGTGGATGTAGTTAAGATGAATAAATGGTTACAAACCATAAACTATCATGTATATTCCATTGGAAATTTCATCACAACAAATTTACTAAAATATATTAGAAAATTTGAGGTCTATGCTATAAGGGTTAATTTTCTTCTTATATTTATGGATATGTTTATTACTATTTTTATGCATGTAATATAGAAATATAGAAAATATAGAAGATATGAAAATACAATTACTCACAACCATAATAACTCAATTTATAAATTTCAAAACCTTTTTAGGATAAACCGTAATAGGAAGGCAAGGTTACTCTGTTCTCTCTTTCTATGCATGGAAAATGGATGCAAGTACATAGCAGTGAGACCTATGGCCCCTTGGCCGCTACAACAATTTTTTTTTTTTTTTTTTTTTTATCTCTCCCTATCCACTCTCAAATACTTTGCTCATCTATGGAACAAAATGCACTTTAATAATATGGAACCCCTTTCCCTCCTAGTCACAACCCAATTACAATACAACCTGATAGCTTATTTGTGGTTGAGTTTGATTCCTTCAAATATTAACTAGAGTTACAATATTGACTCTTATAGGGTATTCTTCATCATAATCACGTGGCTAGTTCATTTTCCATGAATAATATGGGTTGGCATGGAATCCCATTGAAACGTGGTGGTCAAAAAATGAAGGTCAACTTCTGGGTGGCATAAATTTTGCATACAAACTTTGATTGAGGTGATTTTTGTGTTGTTGGAAATGTGTCTATGTGTAAAATAACACTAATTTGGTTCCATGATTAAGTGGAAAAGTTTTATCTCCCAAAAACAACATTTGATGCCTCAAACAACTTTTACAAGGTTTCAAACCCTAATTTTCCAAACTAAGGCCCGTCAGTAAAAATGGTCCTGTGAGCTAATTTCTCTACTTTTTCCACTATGAAAGCATCAATATGGATGAAAAATAATATAATAATCCCCAAAAGCTTCTACTAAATGAGGTGAAGAAAAATTTCATCCACCTTCCCTTAGGTGTACCATTTATCCTTGGCTAGAAGTTGTCCCTTCAACTTGATATGCTAAAGGTCACACTACCCTTGTCTTGTAGTTTTGTACTTATTATGAAAACTGTATCCTCTATCAAATATTCTTGAGCATTTGGTGCCAGTTAATCTACATATGTTGGGACCTAATACTTTTCCTGATCTAGCATGGAAGGCTCATAGAGTTTTATATTCTCTACATTCACCATTGAGTAAATGCACATGTATGGGGGTATAGTGAGTCTATAGGTGTTCTCTCCCACCATCTACACTATTTTAAATGGACCATATCCATCTCCTTATTCAACTATAACCATAATCTATCTCCCACCTTGAATGACTTCATTGTCCTATGTTAATCATTCATGTTGCCTTGTATTTTTCCTATGACTTCTACAATGTCTCATGTACACATAGATGGATTTTCGTGATCTTCTCTACATTTTTTTCTTCCCTCAAGGAATTCCATATAAGATCCTCTCTCACTCCTCCTTACTATCCATACACAATATCCAAAGGTGAAGGCAGGAAATTTACAAAAGAAGTTTCAAATGGGGACTTACTAGTAGAAGTGTGGACAAATCTATTATAAGAGTGTTGTATATATGCCATATTTTCAACCCAAGTCTTGGCATGATTCTAATTGTAACTTCACAAAAGCTACACCAAAGTCTTGTTGACTACTTATGTTTTTGAATTTGTTTATGGATGGAATGATGTATACCTCTTCGACTTCATGTCCATGTTCTCTCACAATGTATTCCAAAATGCACTGAGAAATATTGTCTCCCTGTCTAAAATAATGCTCCTCGGTATCCCAAAGTGAACCCAAAGTTGTCCAAAGAACAAGTTCAATGCTTCTTTCCCTCTTATGGTGTTTTTGTGGGGCATTACAACACACATATTTGTTGAACCTATCAGTTAGCACAAACAAGCAGTCATTTCCCTTCATGGTTGTTAGTAAACCTCCCATAAAGTCCATGGAAATGCTTTCCCAAGGATGAGTGGGTACTACAAAGAGATGATACATACCCTGCTTCCTATTGCTAAGCTTGCCGGTACAACAAAGCATCCATCCTCTTATGAATGTACCTACCTCTTCATGCATCCTTGTCCAATAGCATACCTCTGCAAGTTGGCCACTATATTCCATATTCCAAAGTGTCTTGCAAAATTTCAGGTGTGAGACTCTCTAATTAGTTGTAGTCACTCACCTTTAGGAACACATAACTTATCTAGCTTGTAGAGGAACTCATCCTGGAGATCGTAGTTAACTTTTCTATCACCATCGCACATATGAATCTAGCTATGCAAATACTAAAACACCTCCTTGAATTCATTATCCTCTAAATATGCCTCTCTATATGCATCATGGGTGAATGGCTCCATGCACATGCGAGTTTTGAAAGTTATGATCTTTGATGTGGGTGGAATTGAAAGCATGTTGGCCAGATTGTTTGTCGGTAGACTTCAAAGGTGAGGTATTTTGTTAAATGATACCTTGTTCCAGTAGCTTCTGCAAATGCTTATTCACCTCACATGATTTTATAACAGACTACATGTACAACTCAATTATTGGCAATGGGGATTCTGACAACAACTAGATCTCACGCTCCACTTCCCTCTTGGGTGGTATCCCTTTAGGCTCCTGGAACACACACTTGGATACTTGTAGAAACTCTTCTAATTGTTGTTTATATTCCTTAGTACACCCCTATAGGGATTAATTTTATCTCACTGAATCTTCAACAGACCAATTTTAGCTTAATAATAATAAAACATACTTCTTGCTAGAATTGATCAGTTTCTTGGCCTAATTTGCACTTATCAATGACATTTTGGACTTGCCCTTATACGCGTTGCTGATGAATGATTTTCCATCCTTGATGAGGTGGTACTGGTTGTATCTCCACATGAATATTACATCTTGAATGTAAATATAAGGACTTCCAAACACCACTCCACATACATAAAGGGGAACTACATCTAGTTCTACTTCATCAATCAATTCCATGCTAATAGTAAATATTATTTCACAATATTTAGTTATCTTTATTTTTTCATCCTTATTTACCCATCCCAATGGATGGGATTCAATGATAATGAACTCCCAATCCCAATTTTTTGACTATATCTTACAATGATAGTCAGTTATGATCCCGAGTCGAACATAGCATCAATTTTCTTCTTCTTGACCTATATCTTTATATGGAAGACTATGGTTATTTCCCTCTCTTCTTGTTGCTATAGGCTAAAAATTCGCCCCCTTCTGTACTGATATACAAAAAATATCCTCATCCAATTCTGAGATGCTTTCCACTTGGTTTCTCAAATCAATGGCCATGGGATTTTTCTTCATAAGATCTTTATTTTTGTTCTTCGGGTTTCTCTCTAGAAGCACTTCCAAAAATTGTCCTTTGTATGATCATTATTGTTACAATGATTGCAATGGTTGCTAAGATATTTGTATTGGTGTGTTGTGGCTATTGTATTTTTGTCCTTCCCCCCTTTTCAATTCTTCTTCCCCTCATTGGAAGCTTCCTGGTGCTCTTTCTCCTTTGAACCACTTGATTTCCCTTTCTTCTAACCTATATTCTCCAGGTATTATGCTTGTACACAAGCCTCATATATTGGCTTAACCATCATCACTTGCTTCAGTATATGGTTATGTAAAGCCCCCAAATACTTGATCAATATTTCTAGGTTCTTTAGGGATATACCCAACATTATGGCCATATTTCTAAATTTTGTGGTGTACTCCTATACAATCTGCCCTTGCCTCTTCCTGAAGTAATGCCACTAGATCTATTGGTCCTCTACATACCCGATAGGGTAAAATTATGGCTTTATGAGGGTTTTTAAATCCTCCTGCTTAGTAATTGGAGGATATACCTCCAACCTCAGGGTCTTCATGTGGCTTTCCTACCAAATCATGGCATGACCTTTTAATTTCAGTAGAGTAAACAAAATCTAATGTTCTTCCTCTATAAAATGAACACTAAAATAAAATTCTAATTTTTGTAACCAATTATTTAAATTCATAAGATCAATCTCACCTTGATATGGCTTGATGTCTACCTTCATTCCATTTTGAATATGGACTGTGAATGGTTCAAAACACTAGCACTAGGTTGGTCCTTTTCAGGTTCTTTATTAGATACCCTATTTGGTTCTTCTCAATTTTCCGATTTCCCTCCGATTCAACCTCCACATTAGAGTCTCCATCTTCTCTGAATACCCTGAGCTTATTGGTCAAGGCCACCATGAGGAGGCTCACATTACGATTTATATTTGTGACTTGTGATTTCAGCCACACAAACCTCTCCTTTGGGGAATCTTAAGGGTTATTGACATATTTATAAGCCATGGTTGGGGCTTTATGATTTCCATATTACTTGATCTAGCTATCTTGAAACTCCCCAAAATATTCCCAAAGAAACTAACTGTGATACAAATATTATTCATAAACTATCGTGGATATTCCACTGGACAATTTTTCACAATAGAAATATTAAAATATATTAGAAAATATAAAATATACACTACGAGGGCTAATTTTCTCAGTTTTTTTTTGTTTCTAATATTTATTGTTTTTATGCATGTAATATAGTAATGTAAAAGATAGATAATAGATGAAAATCAATCACTCATAACCATAATATCTTGAGAATAAAATGCACTTGAATAGAATGGAACCCATTTTCCTCCTAGTGGCCGAGTTACAACACAACTCAATAGCTTCCTAGTGGTTAAGTTTGACTCCTTCAACTCTTAAATAGAGTTATAATATTGAATCTTATATATTCTTCTTCATGATAATCATGTGGCTAGCCAATTTTCCATGAATAATGGGGGATGATGTGGCATTCTTTCGAATCATGGTGGTCAAAACAAGAAGGTCAACTTTTGGGTGACATAAATTTTGCATATAGTCTTTTATTGAGGTGATTTTTATGCCCTCGGAAAGTTATATGTGTGTAGAATATTTCTATGGGATGTGAAACTTAAGTGGAAAAGTTTTGTCCCCAAAAAATGTCATTTTATTCCTCAAACTACTTTTGGAAGGTTTCAAATCCCAATTTTCCAAACTGTGACCTGCTAGTAAAAATGGTCCTGTGAGTTGATTCCTCCACATTTTACACTATGAAAGAATCAATATGGATGGAAAATAATATAATGATTCAATATGGATCACATTAAAACAATTATAAGTCTATTTAAATGTTCATATTATATAAGAGGTGTAGAAATTTTTTTTTTCCAAACTTAAGTTAGAAGGTTATACAAAAAATTGTAGGAAAATCACATTGAGACCCTTAAGATGGAGAAAGACTTACAAGAAACTATATGGGGGGTATTCAAAAAAATCCTCATGAATTCCTAATTTCACCTATCAAGTTTGAAGAGGACCAATGGCTTCAAGGGCACTACTACAAGAAAAATAAATGAGAAAGGGTATAAGAGTACACTACAAACTTTAGCAAGTAGGTTATTTAGTTGGTGATCTCTCACAATAATTCAAATGTGGTCATCAAGTAATTAGATGGCTATCAATGTCATATAAGAATGTATATTATGTTAATTGATCCCTATACCTTTGGGAGGGCAAGTATGCAAGCCTAATTCATTGAATTTGATAAGAAAATGGGGTAGCCAATTGGTTATAACTAGATATACTAACATAACCTTCTAATAAGGGTGAGAAGAAGAAGGGGATGTGGAAATCATGATGTATATTTTCAACTTCTCATGAAATTTTAATCAAAACCATAAGACACAAACCTACTCTATTGTTATGCAAAATTAAATTCACAGTTTAGACCATCAATCACAAACATGCAAAGAGAAATAACACACACGCACATAGTATTTTTCCAGGGGAAAGCAATCTGCTAAAAACCCCTTTGCCCGCTTGCATTAATCTGATGAATATAAATGTATTAAAATTTCTAGCTCAATCTAAGCTTAACCTGCAAGTGAATAACCTATCTCTCTGCTCACTGAGAA
Source organism: Pinus albicaulis (assembly GCA_034641835.2). NCBI lineage: Eukaryota > Viridiplantae > Streptophyta > Pinopsida > Pinales > Pinaceae > Pinus > Pinus albicaulis. The sequence goes on from CM076569.1 coordinate 827,436,075, forward strand.
GGTTTGAACCAGACATAGTCAATTTTATGCCTCTGCTTGAGCCCCTATTTCTTTGCACAATTCTTGAGGAAATTATGCCCGTATTATTTAGGAAATTCCTCCAAAATGTTTGCATAATTCCCAAGGTTGATCATATGACTGCATACAACACTTGTACACTCAAGACTAGTCTACAAATGATGTTACAATACCTTGGACTCTCCACCATAGTTGGGGAGCTTGAATTCTCTACATGAACTAGCTATTTTGGGCTTATTGATCAATTAACTAGATGATCATTGATTTTTACTGAAGTCCCACTACACAACTAACCTTCCACTAGTTCCTCCAATAGTTAGAACTAGTTTAATTGAAAACAACTTTAAATAACTGATCTTAATTGTTACAAATTAGCAATCACACATGCTCAACTGAAATCTAACTCCTCTATCTCAAATTTACTGAGCTAAATGAGTGACAAGAGCCATGTCACCTTAGTTAACTGCATCCAAGTTGTCTCATGATGTGGAAATTCAAATTTTCCCAATTTAATCAAGGAAAAACAAAATTGATAATTTCTTGATGCATTTTTCAACACTTCCTCTCAACAAGAAAGGGATTATCAACCACCCCTATCATGCCCCTGTGGAACTCAAAGTTCCCTCTTGACAAGGCCTTTGTTAAAATGTCACCATATTGTTCCTTTGTCAAAATGTATTATAACAACATTATCTGCCTTTGCAAACAATCCTGTAAATGGTGATACCAGATATCTATATGCTTGGATTGATCGTGAAATACGAGATTCTCAAAGATCTTGATGAAACTTTGATTATCATAATAGATCACAATTGGATCCATCATTTGACCAAATCGTCCCACAAGTATCTTTCTCATCCAAATTGCCTCACATGTTTCTTGACTTGTAGCCATGTATTCTGGTTCTGTTGAGTTGAGCTATAACTCACTCCTCCCTCATTTAACCACTTTCATCGGCTTTCCCTGAGTAAACATGAGTAGAGGGTCACTATGAAAATACTCAACCTCCTATATGATCTTAAATAAATAGATTTGACAACTTAAGACCTTACCGACTTCCCTTAAGTGCTACAGGACCTCCAGGAGAAACCCAACCCCTACAGGTGTCCAACCCTTGAAATATCTCTCTTTTTCATTTAACTATAGCCTCAGTCACTCCCTTCCAAGGCATGCAAGTGACTATAGCCATCCAGTTTCTCCCATAGGTATGCCTTCCAACAACTGTGGAATTTTCCAGTTATTTCTATGCCAACGAACCTGAATTTTGAGCCACCTTTTTCAAGGCTAAGACTTAGGCCTCTACCCATAACTCAGTGAAACTCCGAGAAATGATGAATGACATAGAAATAAGGCCTATAAACTAAAAGATGAACCAAAACTTGACCTGAGATTCTAAAACCGGGACTGACATTCTGTCAAACACTTGGTAAACATGCAACCTACAAGTCATGAATGTATATCTGAACATAAGGGTCCAAAAACTTATATGAGGTTTAACAAGAAGGATCAATGCCTTCTCACAATAGCTTTCATAACACTAATTAGGTCTTGCATTCATTATTCGTTTAATTACAACTAGAAACATGAAGAGAGCCATGACTAAGATTTGTCCAAAAACCATGCTTATAACCAACATATAACCAAATAATTAACAATGATAGAAAAACCATTAAAGACACATAATAATAAGTACATTTACTCATCAAAAGCAAGATTAACTTAGATATTATTAAACATAGGATAAATCCAACCAGGTCTGGCACTTCCACGTACCACCAAACCATAGATTGGGATGAACCAAATATTTCTTTCAACCAATCACCCCCGTGCCATATTCCAAGCATGAATGTGGAATATCATGGGATAAACCAATCCAAAACAACCAAGGGAATCCAGAGGTTAAACCACCTCCACCATCACCATACTGTTCTCTCACCTAAACTAGTGCTGAGATCACAAAACAAAACCTAGCTTGGAAACCTCAGAATTCCTTCACCATCCCTTGAGGAATTTTCCTGTCTCCACCCACCTATTGAGGGATTCCCAGAGAAAACAATCTCTACCCCCAACCCTTGGGATTTTCTTGAGACCATTTCAACCAGATCCAAAACCTTTTGACAATCCAAACCTCAAGCAAGAAAAAATCCCATCACACCATGGATATTCGGAAATGATAAGGCAAGGTTAAAACCCACTGTCAAAACCCGAAAAAATTCATGCCACCGTAAATAAACCAAATATACACATGCATATACCATGCAATCCAAAACAATTTAGGAAATCATACATGCAACCTGTTACCTCTAAGTATTCCTACTGAAGCTGCTTGATCTAACTTTTCCTTGCTTGGTCCTTGCATTCCTTGCTTTCCTTGTCCTTCCTTTGCTTTCTTTCTTTCCTTCTCCTCTTGTTGCTCTTCTCCTCTATGAGACTAATTCCAAAACTGAACTGACAAAATGCTGTGAATTGATCCTCAGAATCATTAGTATCATTGATACCTCTATTTTCCTTCATTTTTCCCCTCACATGCAACCTGAGACCTTTCACCTTCCTTTTCTCCTAATTTCCTTTATTTCATAAATAAAATTAAAATATTACCTTTTTTCCAAGCTTTTTCCATTGCCTTTTACAAGTTCAACTTAGCCATAAACACATAAAGTGATGCCCATTAGGATATATTTCCCAAAATTGAGCTTGGAATATGTGTCCCTTTGTTGTGGTCTTATTTTTCCTTTCTTAAATTTATTACTTGAATTTTTAACCCGGGGTTGTTAAAGACCCCTCCCCCTTAGGGGAACACCATCCTTGGTGTTCTATGACACCTACAACCTGTAAAACCACTAAAAATCAAAAAATAATACCTCTATAGATTTATAACCCAACTCGTTGCAGTATTTACAATAAAATCATGCTCAAAAGCAAAGCCATCATGACAAACATTACAACATTACAACATGACAACCATACCACTTATCAGATATTTATAACACAAGTCATTGCGGTATTTACAATAACAATCATACATAAATATGTACAAATACCAAAACTCATTTGCCTCCACCAACAAATAATGAAGAATACATAGCCCACATCTGATCAACCATCTCCCATGTAGCTTCATCGGGTCCAAGTGCTTCCACTACACTTTAACTTGCTCGATTTCTCAGTTCTGGAGCATGAGATGTTTCCGCTGAAATATGCATTGAGGTTCCACCTGCAATATAGAATAATCAATAACATGATCAACATCCGTTACATATCTCTTAAGAAATGAAACATGGAAAACATCATGGACTTTAAATGTTGGAGGAAGTGCAAGTCTGTAGGCCACTAGTCATATCCTCTCAAGGATCTCAAAAGGCCTACAATACCGTGGTGCCAAGTTGGCACATGATCCAATCCTCAAGGAGATCTTCTTGGGCTTGAGGCATAAATACACATGCTCCCCAAACTGAAACTCCTTAAATGCTCTATGTTGCTCTTTATAACTCTTCTTCTTGTCCCATGTTTCCTTTAGATTCTTCTTGATAACCTACATTTCCTGTTCCATGTCTGCCAACATGTCTGGTCCAATAAGTACCCTGTTCACTGGATCACTCCAACTGATGAGAGTGTTACAAATCAGCCATAAAGTTCCTCAAATGGATTCATCCTTAGTGACTCATGAAAACCATTGTTCTAAGAAAACTTATCCAATGGAAGGTACTCCTCCCATATGTTATGCTGATCCATGACATACATCGTCAACATATCCTTCACAATCTTATTGACCCTCTTTGTCTGTCCATCTTTCTGTGGATGATAAGTTGTGCTGAAGGCTAACTCTGTCCCCAAACTTACAAACAACCCCTTCCAAAACTTGGAAGTGAACTTAACATCCCTGTCTGACACAATATTATTTAGAACACCATGCAATCTCACGATCTCCCTGATGAAGACCTGTGCTACCTCACTAGTTGAATAAGTAGTCTTCACTAGAATGAAGTGAGCTACCTTACTCAACCTGTATACTAAAACCATGATACAATCATGGTTTCTCGATGTCCTCGAAATATCTGTAATGAAATCCATGGAACCGACCTCCAATTTCCATTCTAGAGTCAGATTAGGCTGAAACAACCCACTTGGATGATTACAGTCTACCTTCAACTACTGAAAATCCAAACATCTAGCCATAAATTATGCCACTTCCTTCTTTAGATTCGTCAATAGTAGAAATTCTTCACTATTGTCAATGTCTTCTAATATCCTGGGTGACTTGAATATGGATTCACATGAAACTACCTCAAGATAAGCTTATTGAGCTCACTAACATCTGACACATAGGTCTCGTCCCTAAACTTGACCAATCCATCTTCTATAAGCTGATAGTCCACATCCTGATCACATGTACTTTGCTATAATATGTGCATAAGCTCCTTGTACTTATCATATTGCTGTCCTACCTGTAAGATGTGATCCTGTAAATCTATCCCATATGAGCTCACAGCTGCAACATGGTTCAACTTCACTTTCCTGCTAAGAGCATCTGCAACCCTATTCTCCCTTCCCTTAATGTATTTGTAGAAATTACACCAATGGATTCAATCAGACCATGCAATGTACTATAAAAATATACTGAATCCTTCTACAATATTTGCGGAATATAAATCACGATCTCTCAATCACATGCAAGTAAGAGAAAGAAGTAAATCAATCACACAACACAAGATTTTCCTGGGGAAAGAAACTGCTCAAAACCCCTCCATATTTCTTGTATAACCAACCAAGGAATCACAAAACAATACAAAACATGTGTGCTCACAAGAACCTCATACACTCTACCAATTGTCTCACACTGATCTAGGCAAAATTGGACCAATACATAGCCAATTTACTGCCCACCTTCAGCCTGCCTTGCTCACACAAACCCTAGGAAAAATAATTCCTATTAAATAGGAATTCCAACCTTACTTGACTGCGCAATCCATTATGGGCTTCCTGTGGATTTATAATTTCGCTCGGGAAATTCGCTAATAATACAACTGATAGTTTACTTGCCTTTAACCTTTGTCTCAACTGGGTCGTCATCATAATTGACATGCATGTAGCTATTAATAGTGAATCATCAGTTTCTTGGTAGATCACTACTTGTGAATTAAATCTATTTTAATTCACTTGATCTTCCACTAGCTCATTAATAAGTTAGAACTAGTTAAATTGTTTTAACTCAATTAATTTGAGTTAACTGATTGCACTCACACCACACTAGTGCTACAACTGCAACTGGACCCTACAAATAATATAATCACTCTACATGCCTATCCTTTGACCCTCAACTCGAAATTTTTGAGCTAACTAAGTCTATCACACTTAGGTAACTATTACAAGTTGTTATTGTCATCACTCCATAATTCTGAGGCTGAAAACAGAACCCTGGAGGTAACATCAAAATCGCTTTTGAATCTAAGATCTATCCCTCCCAGACTCACGGAGGGATATCTCTATAAGTTTTAGCTTTGTTTTAAAGAATATATTAGGCTAGATATGATAGCACATGGTTTGGTTTTTTGAATTGTTTGGTTGGAATCAACAAGGGAAATGGGCCATTGGGCAATGGAGTCAAAGAGGCCTAATTCATTCAAGGCAGGTTCTACATGAAATCTTACAGGGCAAGAGAGGCACCTTTGTTGGATTCTTGATATTTTTGAGTGATGTGGGAGAAAAGATGAGGAAAGAGGATTGTAGCAGGGAAATTAAGAATTCTGAAACTGACCCTCTAGTAGAAAACATCGAAATTATCCAAAGCTAGAAATAGAGTGTTATTTAAACAAATTCCACTCTTAATTTTCTATTGAATAATTTCAGATTTATGGATAACAAATGAATAAAAGTGAAAACATAGATACAAAGTCAGATGAAGTTCACCAACATAAGTGACACGAGAATCCTATAATGCTACAACGGTATAACTGAAATTAATCAAAGGAAGCTCTGTGAGCTGCTTTACAACATTGGTCACATCCTGCAAAAGCAAACTTTTTTTTTATACTTTGAATGGATCGAGTATTTATACTAAATTACAGATAATTCCGTATCAAACTGAAAAATATATCATTAATTACCAAAATAACAAATTTCGACTAATGTGATGAAAAGAGGAGTAATCGGTGGAGTTAGCTGGACATATGGCCCTATTTCAAGGATACGGTGCTAAGTGGTCCGATTTGGTTGTTACGATGGCATGTTGTGTTGGTTGTAGCTGATCTTTATCGATTTACTCTTGTAATTCAACAAATTTATTCCATCTCTCTTCATTTGGGAAAGTCGGTACTCATAGCTCCTACAATTCACACTAGTATTAATCCCAGAAGATGTCAGGGACAAGAACATCTGACCTGTCTCCATAGAGCTTTTCGAACTTAATTGTATCTTTAGTCTCCTGCACAAGGTTGAGTTTTTGGTATACTCTTCTAGCAAAATTATCTACAAGAGCTACAACGTCAGAGGTGACATCATCTACATACTCATGTATAATCTTACCCAGGCTCCACACCAAGTAGAAAACTAAACCCATGGCTTCTTCAATCTCAGGCCTCTGCAGTTTAACAACAACCACTTGACCAAAGTATCTTAGGAAAGATTTATAAAATTGGCCCAAACTTGTTGTTGCGATAGGAGACACTGATATAGTCAAGAAAATTTACTCGAGTGGCAATTCTGACTCCCTTTATCATGAAAAGTTCATAGAACGAAAAAAATCACCCTCTGTTGACTTGGGAAAAATAAACAATTCACACCCAATACCAAGCTGGATATTTACAAAATTCAAGCTCATGGATGATGGGACTTGCAGATTAACTGTACCATATGCTTCACATATTAAATCCCCAACACTGTTTTATGAGATGAGAGCACAATCGAAGGAGCTAAACCAACTTTCTGTTATAATCCTTGTTGCCAGATCTTTATCGTTGAGTCAAAAGCAGCAGAGGAATTTACCAATTGATGGAATTTGCTGCTATTTCTTGTTGAAAATAGAGGCATGCTTGAGGGCTATAGTGATCCTTGCTACTGATCCAATGGTAGAAGCTTTTAATACCGGTTTGAACAATATACATTTCAACGGGAAAATAAATCGCGAGTGGCCAGAATTCCATGGCATCGATAAGCCCCATTATGTCATTGAAAAATGGCATAAGAATCTCAATTACAATCATTGACACAACAATTGAGCTCCTCAATATCAGACAACACATTTTCAATCAGACATATCTGCAAAATGAAAAATTTATAGTGTAAACCTTATGGAAAAAGCCACATCTATCACCCATCCAGTCTTCAATTACTGCAAACATAGGCTGAAGGAACACCTTGTATGTACCCACTATGTGAATAGCGCTGTAGAGGTTACTGATGTCAATCAATATTTGCATGTAACTTCAAAGGGTTCCTAGAATCCTTCTCTAGCACAAGCCCTGCTTCTTACAAAAGCATCAATTATAACTTGACAAACACGTCACATGTGTTCACCACTACCAACTTCCTCAACTCGAGCATATAAAACTCGGGCTTTTTATGGACTTCCTCTCATGAGTGCCAAGTCCTTCAGAGTCACTCCAATAAGGCAACCTTCCAAAGCCTCCTTTACTTTTGGTGAAACTTTTCTTAGAATTTCAGCTTGCTCGAGAATACACGGTTTGTGATTTTTCATTCACATCCTGAATAATGCTCTTCACATCTAACTTGACACAAAAATTATCACCATCTACATTGAGATTGACTTTAAAATCATTGTCGGAGGATTTTGTATTTGAATTGCTGCCAGAGTCACTTTCCTCTTTGTCAACACTATCACTTAAAGCTAGTATAGGGTTTTGAAAGTCCATGAGCTTCTCTACAAGTTATATGTGAACAACCAATGGCAAGGAAATGAAGTGAGAATACTAGAGATTTCAGACTTTTAACAACCTCGTCAAGAATATGCTGAATTGTCTCAGTGGCTGTAGTGACACTTTTGACAGATGGATCATCCACAACAATAGTAGTGGTCTTCTTTGGAGGCGAGACAAAGGAAAGTTTTACACCAGTCTTCTCTTCTATTTTCTTTTGTACTTTCCCTCCTTTTCCTTTAAAAAAACGTAATAGAAAAGAATCAACCTTAACATTAGCTAAGTGCCTTGAGGTATCAAGAGATTCTTCAACATCTTTTCCATATTCCAGAATCTTCATGTCTTCTTTTTCACCACTTTGCTGCTGTGGATCCTTAGCTGAATCTATCTGATTAGCTGTGGAATTTACCTCTATAACTACACTCTCTTTGCTTCCCTTCAGGAATTCAACTGAAATTTATGACTCCATATGAACTTAATGCTTCTCTCTCTCAGCTATCGTCCTTAGCTCTATAGCTCGCAGAATCCAAACCCCGTTAGCATATTTCTGGGAGCATCATTCCACGCCATGGATGTGATCAAGGCGATCTCGTGTTCATCAACCACAATGGTATTGGTAATGGGAGCATTGATGACGATGCATCCGAACTCAGTGGCTACCTACAGATCCACATTGTTTACACCGACACCCGCTCTTTCGACAATCTTGAGCCTCCCACGCGAGGATTCGTACACCTCATGGGTTACTTTGGTGCTGCTCCTCCATTGTTACACCCTTTGACACGAAGAAATTGAAGTGGAGGCCATTTTAATTCAACCTCGGAGACAAAATTTACCGCTGCTGCTTTAGTCATGCAAAACTCAAAACTAGATTTCGAAGGGGTACCTCAACGGTGAGCGGTATTGTGATGGGGAGGGTGCGCATTAACTTCTGATTGCCACGTGGTCATGACTTGGATTTGAAAACTATTTTTTTTTCGGACCCCCTTCATCCGTTAAATTTCGAAAGATAGAAGGGGAAATTTATTTGAGCCATCGATTTCACCTTTGATTGTCGCCAATAAACGAAATATGCATGCCAAAACTTGCATGCCTGGGGAGTAATTTTTTCAAAATTTATCGCATGATAAAAGTTATGAGATAAGATTACAATTTATTTAAAAATTGGACGTCCACATTAGCACTAATGTGTCACTGAATTCCTCACTCATGTGTGACCTGGAATCCCACACTAGTATGTGGTGCATTTTCTTGTTGAATTTAAACACTCCCTCTCAACAAGAAAGGGATTATCAGCTATCCCGATCCTGCCTATGTGGTATTCAAATTTTGTCTTTGAAAGCACCTTCGTTAAGATATCTGCATCCTGATCTTCCGTGGGAATGTACTGCAACAACATAATGCGCCTCTGAACACAATCTCTGAGATGGTGGTACCAGATGTCAATATGCTTGGACATGTCATGGAATACTAGATTAACCGAGAATTTTATGAAACTCTAGGTACCACAATGTATCACCGTCAGATCCATTTGATGACCAAAAAACCAACAAGTATCTACCTTATCTAGATGGACTCACATGCAGCTTGACTAGCTGCCATGTACTCTACCTTGGCTGGACTGAGTGTAACTGATCTTTGCTTCCTGCTGTACCAAGAAACTACTGCTGATCCTATGCTGAAAATGCCCCCTGATGTGCTATTCCTATCTGATGGGCTACCTACCCAATTTGCATCAGTGAAGCCTTGAAGCTTCACTCCCTTTGTCCATCTATACCATAATCCATACTCTGTAGTGCCCCTGAGATATCTCAAAAACATGCTTCCCTGCCTTCCAAAAGATCTTGGTAGGCTTATCCATAGCTTGACTAAGTTGGTTAACTGCGTAGCATATGTATGGTCGTGTGTTCACCAAATACATAAGTGATCCCACAAGTTGCCTGTAAACAATAGCATACACTACCTCACCTGAAGTAGAATCCTCCTTCCTCCAATTACCTACAAGATGAGTCTCCATGGGTTTTTTACCCTCCATGTGGAACTTCCTCAGAATCTCCTTGGTATACTTTCCCGGAGATACAAATATCTTCCCATCTCTTTGCCATATTTCCAAACCAAGGAAATAATGCAAGAGCCCCATGTCCTTCATCTCAAACTCTCTTGTAATATCCTCTTTGCAAGAAGTTATGAGTTGCTCATCACCTATCAGTATAAGATCATCAACATAAAGTACAATAATCAAAAGCTTACCATCAACCACAATATTATATAGGTTCACATCCGCTTCACTCTTTGTGAAGCCAAAATCGGTGAAATATTTGTCGATCCTGGTGTAACAAGCACGAGGTGCTTGCTTCAACCCATACAATTCTCTCTTGAGTCTGCACACATGCGACAACCTGTCAAAGGTCTCAAAACCTTTTGGTTGCTCAATGTACACTTCTTCCTCAATAAATCCATTGAGAAAAGGCTGTCTTTACATCCATCTGATATATCTGCCACCCCATCTGCGCTGAGAGTGAAAGGATAGATATAATTGATGAGTACCTTGCATCCGGTGCAAAAATATCCTCATAGTCAATCCCCTCTGTTATCACTGTAAATTTTTTTTTCAAACTTGGACAGTTTTCTTTGTTCCTAGTCATGTTTTTAGATAGGTGTTAAGTCATTTTAATTTTTTAGGGATTAAGTGATAGGGTTAGAGTCTCATTTTTCATTCACATAATAAAGTCCAACAACCTTATTTCATACCTTGAGAGTCTCATACCATGTTTAGAGAGTCAAGTTTTTAATCATTTTAAATTTTTTTTTGATTAAGCCACGAAACCACGTTTTCGTAGCGCAGACAGTGTTAAAAACTGCTTTTGTGCTACGAAAACGCTGCTCTTTTTGTAGCACAAAACCCTAAAATTACATTAGGCGCACTACGAAATCGGGGATTCGTAGCAAGTCTTGTCAAAGTATCAAATCCATCAAATTCCGTTAATCCTTCATGATTAGGTGTCAGTCACGAGTCTTTTCTCACACATGCAACCATTCATAGCCATCATGACATTCGTTAGAGGTCATTTATCTTAGTCATTTTCAAATTTGAAAAGGGCTGGTTTTTGGTTTTATTGTCTCATGCAAGAAACACATGAAGCACACCCTTTCCGAATGGTAAGCTCATGGTAAGCAGAAACCAAAGCTTCTCTCAGTCATCAAGCGAGGTTGATTATTACTTTCAAGCGAGGCAGTGTCCCTAATCAAGCGAGGCAGTTTACTCTGAAATCAAGTGAGGCTGTTGGTTACAGGTTTTCAAGAAGCACACAGGAATCTCAAGGAAAGGATGACAGAGGAAAGAAAGAACCACAGGTCAGACCACTATTTAAGGACGGAGCCTGAAAGTATAGAGGCTCTAACCAAGGACAAATCAGTTGAGGAAGCCTTAAAAAAGACAGGATGTTGGAAATTCTATGAAAAATTGCAGGGATGTCATAATCAAGTGACAAAAGAGTTTTCTCTTAATTTCACTAGTTCGAATACTAAATTTGGAGTCTTAAATTTGCCAATTTCCCCTCAGATCATATCTTTAGTGACAAAGATTCCAAGGGGAGAAGAAAGATGGTTCAAAAACTTCAGGTTTGAGATGGAACCTTGTAAAATATTTCTGAAGCCAGAGTTTGCAGAGACAGACTTAACTAAAGCAGTTCCAAGAAGTTACATCAAGAACACATATGCCAACCTGCTCTTCAACATTCAAAGGTATTTCACCTATGAGGGAGGATACCATAAGGTGTATTCTTATCATTTCAAACTCTTGTTGCATTTTACTAGAATAATTTCTTTGGATTTTCCTTTCTTCCTATTTCGAAGTTTAGCTAAGATGGCAGATAAAGTGCAAATGAAGACTCAAGGATGTGAAACTTCACTTTTCCATCATGGTCTAGTTAAATTGATAGCTTTACATGAACTTCAGAGGATAAACAGAGAATGGTCTAAATTTTTGTTTTTGTGTGGATTTGGGGTGGAAACAAAAGATACAGGTGTTAGCCCTAAGACTAAAGAAAAATCACCATCAGAAACCAGTGACCCTGAAGAGACAAGATCAAAAATATTTGTCAAGTTGAAACCCAGAAAGCAAGTGAAAGAGCCAGAGATTAAAACATCAGTGATTATTCAAGAGACCCCTCAACCTACACAAAAGAGGACAAATAAAGTTAAGGAAACAATACAGGAACAGTCAACCAGCAAATTAGCCCAGAAAAGATTGACTAGAAGTCAAATAGCAAATTAAAGGGGCAAAGCAGTGGTTTCAAAAGAAATTCCAGGTTTAAAGGGTAATTTGAATGATATTTTATAGGCTATTGATATTGAAGAATCTCCTTTAGTTCAGGCAGACTTTATAAAATTGGATGAAGGGAAATCTAGGAAGATGAAATCTTCCAAAAAGCTGGATTTTGATGATGAAATTTCAGAGTTTGTGTTCAAGCCCAGAAGGCCTTTAACTAGGCAATCAAAAAAGTTGCAAGAGCTGGATATGGAGTTAGATAAAGCAGGGGAATTTTCCAATGTTTATGAAGAGCCCATAGACCTATCATCACCAATGCCTGAAGGTGACAAAAACAGAGTTTTCAACACTCAAAGAGAAAAGAGAAGTTATGAAGAAATTAAAGAAAAGTTGAGACTAGCTAATATTGAAATTGCTAAGCTTAAGAAGAAAGCAAGAAGACATGCTGTTGAGAAGATAAACTTCAATAGAATAAGGGCTTTGTGGGAGGTTGAAAGAGTTTCAAAACCTGAAACAGTCAGCAGTGAAGCTCAGTACTTTACCTGGACTGTCCCTGCAATCAAAGAGGCAAGATTTATGAGAATGATAAATGTTAAATATAGGGCTACTAATAGGAGACTGAAGAGGCAGATTGAGTATCTTGAAATTCAATTGACAAAGTCTGAAGGTTAGCTACAACAGAGATAGAACAAGAGTAGTAAGTGACAAATCCTTAATACAGTCTTGTTTTTGGGAAGGACATAAATTTTTGAGGACATTTCAAAGTTGACTTATTTTGGTTGTTAAGGTCTATAGACATCATGGAAATCATTAAAAGGTGCAAATATTCTTAAAGTCTGAGAATTGTGAAAAAACTGTGTAAAAAAGACATACACAGCAGTTTCGTAGTGCGCTACGAAACTGCTATAGGTGCTTTTTTGAATATTTTTATAAGGTTTTTGAGAGGTAAAAACACTTGGTTTCCGAATTTTGTTGCTGGTGGTGGATGGAAAGGGTTCACAGATCAAAGTTCAAGTGTCAAAGCAAAAGAAAGTGGATGGTTAAGAGATGTTTACAAATATATAGATTCTGCGCTACGAAAACAACTGCTATTTTCGTAGTGCAGCCATATCATCTCTCTTTATACTTTTTCAAAGGCTTAATTTTTGTACAGGTGGAAAGGCATGGTTCCATGGAAATGATAAAACATGTCACTTATCTCAAAAAGTCAATATTTCTAGCAAAAGGGTTCGAAGATCATCAATGAAGGTAAAAGCTAAATTACAGGAAACATGTTCCCTGTTTTGTAGGGTAGACAAGACATGAATCAAAATGATTACATAAAAATATTAGAGGCATCATCAAGGTCGAAGATATGGAGAAAAAACTATTAGAGATATTATTTAAGTCTTATATAAGGTTTTTTTAGACATATAAAGGAGTTTTACTCCTATTTGTATTAGGACTTCTAGAAGAGACAGTTAATTGTCAGATGTAATTAAGAGTCTGTTTTAGGAGTAGATAGGTGTAAAACTTAGAAATTTGAATTATCTTCAAGATGGATAAGGGAATCCAAGATTGTAATGATGACTCTATAAGAGACATGAAGTCGAATTGTTAAAGGTTGGCAATTTTCATTAACAAGAAAACTATGTTATTATAGCAGACTGTGTGTTTTCATCTTAATACAGATATTGGCTTTACTACTCAGGATTCAGAAAGAGTTTTTGGTGTTTGATCTTCCTATGGCTTTCCTCATCTACCTGTTTGCAGTGGTATGAACATATGTTACTTAGAATTCATTGGAAAATGCTCTAACTTCCTTCATATGTTTGTAAACTGTGTTTTATTCACTGCGTTATTGTTTTGCTGATACATCTAAAACTCTGAAATGCCCTGACTTCCATGCTAAGCTAATTTTGATGTTTTTTTGAAACATACCTTGACTCCATAGCCCAATAGATGTTTGTTGATAAGTAATTCAACCAATTATACACTTTATATCCAATTTATTCCTAGATTTAGCCATCTAATCCTTAATTCAAAATCTTAAACCTATTGAGAGAGCCCTCTCAGGTTGAGGAGGCTAAGTCTCGACTAAAAGTCTAGTTTTAAATAGTTACTCAGAGTCTACTTGATCAAAAGCCTATCAGGTTCAGATTTTGTGATAACACCCTCTACCTGTGAGAATCCTCGGGCCACAAATCTAGCCTTGTATTTCTCCACACTCCCATATGCTACTTGCTTCACCTTGTAGATCCACTTGGATCCAACCACTGACTTCCCCACTAGTCTTGGGACCACTTCCCATGCACTGTTTCTGATAATGGAGTCATACTCCTCAACCATGGCATCAACCCATGTTGGCTGCTGAACTGCTTCCTCAAAAGAGGATGGTTTTGTCACAATACACTCGCTCAGAAGAGCCATGTATCCAGTTTACCTGTCTGGGGACATTCTTTACCTGCGCAGTGATGTAGGTGCACCTACATGATTTGTCGCATCTAGCATCAATCTATCAGCCTCTTTGGTGCGCTTCCTACCATTTCTGGTGGATGGCTTTGGATGAGTGGTTTCAGTCACTCCATGATCCTCTACTTGTGGCTACTCCACATCCCGAGGTTCATCCTTTGGAACTAAGAGTTCCTCATCTACATGCAAGTCAAGCTCCCTATCAAGGGACAATCGAACGAATTTCTCCTCATCAAATTTAACATCTCTCCTGACAATTGTCATCCTGCTAGCTAGAAAATACACCTGATAGTTATGGGGAGTATCAATGTACCCCACAAATATCCCAATCTCTGTTGTGGGTTCTAGCTTCTTCCTGGCATCTTTTGTCACATGGAAATAGACATATGAGCCAAAAATTTTAAAATATGAAACATCCAGTTTCTTATCTGAAAAATCCTCCTCTAGTGTACTCATGCCAAGTATCCGATGAGGACTACGGTTCTGCATAAATACCGCTGTGTTGCATGCCTCTACCCACAGATGCAATGGCAGAACCTGATCATGTAACATAGCTTGTGTTTCTCCCACAATTTTTATATTCTTTCTTTTTGCAACCCCATTTTGTTTGGGTTATGAGGTGCAATTAATTCTCTCTGAATTCCTTCTTTGGCCCTAAATTTCTTGAATTCAATAGAGATATACTCACCACCATTGTCGCTCCTTAGAGCCTTCACTTTCTTCCCTGTATCTTTCTCTACGAGTGCTTTGAACTCACAAAACTTGGAGAACGTCTGATATTTCTTTTGTAGAAAGAATATCCAACACTTTCTAGAAAAATCATTAATAAAAATCACATAATACCAGTGCTTTGCTATGGAAGTTGTTGATAATGGTCCACACACGTCTGAGTGAACTCTCTCAAGGATTGCTGCTACTCGGTTCTCCTTCTCATGAAAGGTGGCCTTTGTATACTTACCCATGGCACATCCCTTGTAGGTGTCTATTTGCGCAAGAGTACCCTTTGGAAGACCTGTAGAAATATGCTACACGATTCTCAAATCACTCTGGCGTAGATGGCCCAATCTCCTGTGCCATAACTCACCTGTATCCCGGCTCACCACCTTCCCTGCTTTACTTCTCAATGCTACACAACCATCTACATCGAGTTTGTATAGGTTATTCACATAGACACCAATCTTCTCTACCTGTCGTCTAGATTTGTGACGAATGAATGCCTTTCCTTCACTGAAAACCACATCATATCCAAGATCCTCCAACATAGCAACTAAAACTAAATTCTTTTTCAATCTTGGTGCATGCATGACATCTTTTAATATGAAATATTTCCTTGACTGTCTCTGGAAAGTAATTGTACCAATCTTGGTAGCGCTATACCTCCTGTCATCACCCGTCTCGATGTGCATCTGAAGATCCTTCTCCTCCAAGCTACTAAAGAGTTCTTTGTTTCCCTTCATGTGGAAAGATGCTCCACTATCCAAGTACCACATAGACCCCATCACATTTGACACCATGCATGCGATGAGAGAGAAGTCCAACTCAAACTGTGAGGCCAAAGCTTCACCCGTTGCAGCTCCCAGAGCCTTGTTGTTGTTGTTCTTATTTTGTGGAAAATTTATGGCATAGTGTCCATGATCATGAAAATGAAAACATTTCACCTTTGACATGTCATGCTTCTTGCCTTCCTTTCCGGTCTCAGATTTGGAATGGGA
The DNA here is from genome assembly GCA_034641835.2 of Pinus albicaulis. Lineage (NCBI taxonomy): Eukaryota > Viridiplantae > Streptophyta > Pinopsida > Pinales > Pinaceae > Pinus > Pinus albicaulis. The sequence continues at coordinate 827,452,397 of CM076569.1, forward strand.
ATTCTTCCCATTCCCATTCTTTTCCTTACCATCCAAGGCACAATTTTCCTCATCATCAGTCTTGGATGAGGATCCATCCCTGGTATTCCGCCGAAACCCTTCTTGTACCAAATATGACCATAGTCGCTCCCAGTCTGGTAAATTCTCCCTCCCATTCACACAGTCCTAGTAACTATGCCAGCTCTTGGGAAGGCCTAGAAGTGCTAGGCTCACCAAGTCATCATCAAATACAGTAATCCCAACACTTCCAAGCTCATCTCGACATTGAGTGAACTTGGTCGAGTATTTCTGGATTGTGTCGCCCTTCTCCATTTTGATTTTCCTGAGCTTGTCCTTGAGTGCCAATTTTCTGTGGTCACTGCTACTTTGAAATAGATATGTCAAGGCCTTCCACATAGCATATGTAGTTTCCTTTTCATGGAGACTCAAGACAATATGATCTCCAAATCCCTCTAACAAGATCCTCCTCGCCTTTGCTACCTTCTTCTGTCAAGCATCAAGAAGTTGGGCATTTGCTGCTGCGAGCTTGGGAATATCATTATATATGAATTCATTCAACCCATTTTCCTCCAACACTGCCTCCATCCTGACCTTCAGCGCAATATAATTCGAACTTCCCTCGAGTGCATATTGGAGTCTCAAGCCATTGAAAGTCATCTTGATCCACTTCTAGCTCCAAAGAAAGTATATGCAAATTTGAATATTGTTCAACACAAACTCAATTTATTCTCTTCTATTGTGATTCCTGGCACTCTGTACCATGTAGAAATTACTCTATACCATGTAGTAAGAGAAAGAAGTAAATCAATCACACAAAAAAAGATTTTCCCGGGGAAATAAACTACTCAGAACCCCTTCATATTTATGGTACAATCAACCAAGGAATCATGAAATAATACAATGCATGTGTGCTCACAAGAACCTCATACACTCTACCAATTGTCTCACACTGATCTAGGCAAACTTGGACCAATACATAGCCAATTTCTTGCCCACCTTTAGCCTGACTTGCTCACGCAATCCCTAGGAAAAATAATTCCTATTAAATAGGAATTCCAACCTTCCTTGATTGTGCAATCCATCACGGGATTCCTGTGGCTTTATAATTGCGCTCGGGCAATTCACTAATAATACAACTGATAGTTTAATTGCCTTTAACCTTTGTCTCAACTGGGTCGTCATTAGAATTGACATGCATGCAACTATTAATAGTGAATCATCAATTACTTGTTAGATCACTACTTGTGAATTAAATCTATTTTAATTCACTTGATCTTCCACTAGCTCATCAATCAGGTAGAACTAGTTAAGTTGATTTTAACTCAATTAATTTGAGTTAACTGATTGCATTCACACCAGACTAGTGCTGCAACTGCAACTGCAACTGGACCCTGTAAATAATAGAATCACTCTACATGCCTATCCTTTGACCCTCAACTCGAAATTATTGAGCTAAATAAGTGTATCACACTTACTTAACTATTACAAGCTGTTATGAGATAAGATTACAAGTTGTTATGAGATAAGATTACAAGTTGTTATGAGATAACATTACAATTTATTTTCCAATTTATTTAAAAATTGGATGCCCACATTAACACTAATGTGTCACTGAATTCTTCACTCATGTATGACCTGGAATCCCACACTAGTATGTGGTGCATTTTCTTGTTGAATTTAAACAATATCTAATCTATAAGTCAAATTCACTAAGGGTAGCCAACCATCTAGCTTTCCTGGCATTCAAATTTTTTTGGTCAAACATATATCTCAACCCACAATGATCAGTCATCAATACAAATATCCTGCCAAGAAGATAACGTCTCCACATCTTCAATGCATGAATGGTAACTGCAAACTCAAGATCATGAGTCACATAGTTATGCTCTTCTCATTCAATTTCCTAGATTCATAGCACACCACTTGTCCGTCCTTCATAAGGAATCCACCAAGCCCTCTCTTGAAAGCATTTGTACACACTACAGTCTCTTTATATGGATCCAAAATATTTAACACTAGAGCACTTTTCAACAACTACTTCAACTATTCAAAACTAGTTGCACATTCCTCTGTCCATTCAAACTTCTTACCTTTTCTCTGCAATGACGTAATAGGATATGCAATGCGTGAGAATTTCCTGATGAACCTCCTGTAGTAACCTGCTAGTCCCATGAATGATCTGACTTCATTCACATTTCTAGTAGCTTCCCACTCCATGATATCCTTCATCTTTTCTGGATCCACTACTATGCCTTCCTTGGAAACAACATGTCCCAATTAATGTACCTCTTTCCAAAAGAAACTGCACTTGATAAGCTTGGCATAAAACTGAAGCTCTCTTAGCAATATCAACACCGTTGCTAAATGATTGGCATGTTCTTCCTCATTCACAAAATATATCAATATATCATCAATGAACACAAAAAAAAACTTATCTAGATAAGGATGCAACACACTATTCATCAAGGATATAAAAGTATTTGGAGCATTAGTCAAACCAAATGGAAGTAAAAAAACTCATAATGCCCATACCTAGTCCTGAAAGAAGTCTTGTAGATGCTAGGCTTATTTGATGTGTACCTAATGGTATCTTTATCTCAAATAAATCTTCGAGAACATTACTTCTCCCTTCAATTGATCATACAAGTCATCAATCCTCATCAATAGGTACTTTGTCTTGATCGTCACCTTGTTCAGATGCCTGTAATCAATGCACAACATGAGAGTACCATACTTCTTCTTCACAAACAATATTGGTGCACCCCAAGACGATACACTTGGCCTAATGTACCCCTTATAAAGCATTTCATCCAGCTGCAACTTCAACTCTACTAACTCTGGAGTGCTCATCCTGTAAGGTTCCTTTTGATGCTAGTTCTTCCCCTTGTATCAACTCAATAGAAAAATCCACTTCTCTGTGAAGAGGAAACTCTGGAATATCTACGGAAAATACATCCTGAAATTGCTGCAAGACTGGATACCTCTTGAATATTTATGCATCCTCAACATCCTTACCCTTATCACTATAAATATTAATTGCAAACATCACACACCCCTTCCTACAACTGTGCTTAGCTTGCACATTTGTGACCATCCTCACCGATGTAGTAGGCTTCTTCTTTCCCTACAATATTCTATTTTCCCAATTATCATCCATGCACTCAATAGTCTTGTCATAGAAATCTACTTTGGTCCTTTGAAGATACAACCAATCCATACCCAAAAGCATACTATATGATCCTAATGGCAGTACATTCAAATGTGTTGATGTAGGCATGCCATTCAACTCAAATGCACAAGCTCTTACCCAATGAAAAACTGTCTTATTACTGCTTCTAGCCAGCTGCACCAACCAAGACTCTACATGCACTTATTTTACCAAGCCACACTTATCCACCAGGTCAGGATTAACATAACTATAATTAGATCCAGGATCAATCAAAATAGAAACAAATCGACCACATAATTTACCTTCCATCTCAATAATGGATGCCTGGTGATATACCTGCTTGTTGTACACAACTACATAAATCTGAGGAATGCTATGAAAAACATCCCCAACTGTCTGCGCCTCCTGAGCACTATAGATATGAGGCCTACCTCCATGGTAAAATGTACAATCCATCTTCAGATGATCTTTAGCAGATATCAGACACTGCAACGGTCCTCTACCATCACCTCTAGTCTATGGCTCTCGAAGCTGCGACCCATGTCCCTTCTCAACTACATTAAATTTCTTATAAGGAACCACATTTTATTTCTCACCTGCATCTTGAGGTCTTCCCCGCTTCGGTTGACACTTCCCTTTAGTCTTCTCATTTCCCTTCAAATCATGCTTAGGCTCAGTTTTGCGCTTTGACTTCTCATAACAATGTTTCAACTTCCATATGGTTTCTTCCAATGATATAGGCTCATCAAACTCAATCCGGTCTCTATACGCTGCTTGAAATATACTCATGAATCAATGAATTGTATCCTTCTCATCCTTGAGATAAGGCAAAAACCTCAAAAAATCCAAGAATATGCTCGTACACTCATCATCTGTCATAAAACCCATCTATATCTCATAGAAATCCTTAGCTCTGTCATCATAGTAACTGTCTGATAAGTACTTCTTCTTGAAGATTCTCTTGAAATAATCCCAAATCAAGTATTCTTCTCTAATTCCCTTGAAGTTCTTTACATATTCCCACTAGATATCTACTTTCCCTTTAATATTGAAGGTGGATATATTTGATTTCATGTTCTCTAAATAGTTATCCAATCTGAATAATTTCTTGATTCCAAGAAACCATGCCTCTGCATCTTCTAACCTCTTAATCTCTCCATAAAATGTAGGAGGCTTCAATTTATTGAACTCCTTAGGAACATACTCCCTCCTCCTATAAGGATGATGACAATGATGACTATGATGATATCTCCTGTATGAGGAACTAGAATGATGCCCATACATACTAGTCCTATTATCAGGTGTATCCAATGATCTACCACCTCTAACTGTGTCCCCTCTATACCATCTGTATCTGGAGCAAGATCTACTACTATAGGCTCCATTAGTTTTCTCTTCCTTCTCTTGATTGATCCTCAAACATCCCTGTGTTCTGTAACTTTGACAAGTTTTGAAGAATCACTGCATTAAATTCTACTTTTTTCTCTTGATCCCTTGCAAGTTTTTCCCAATCCTCAACCAACCTGTCATTGCTTGCTTTGCAAATTCTGATCTCTGCCCTCAAACTCCTCAATTTATCTACTATACCAAGATAATACTCTTCTTTGTGTTGCCAAACTGATATGTAGGGAGAGTCACATCAATTGTAGTCTACCATTTTTCTTGTCATCTTTGATTCTCTTCTTCCCGCAAGTGTACCATGTCAGATAAACCAAATATATACCAAAATAAAATCCATACCTCATTTATGTTAAGGGGAGGCTTATCTCATTTGCAAGATCAACCCACATTAGCATGTACATGTATAATCATAAGCATATCCATATAACAACAACATGAATGAACATACCAACCATATACCATGATCCCATGCATGCCAACCATAACCATGATAACATCAGATTTTACCCAAATAGAGCGCAACCCGCTCTGATACCACCCCGTGGTATTAGATATTACCAAAAGAGAGAGAAACTCGCTCTGATACCACCCTGTAACCCATTCCTCCCACATATACCCACTTCCACCGGCTTTCCTGTGGTAAACATGAGTAGAGGGTCACTATGATAAGACTCAACCTCCTATATGACCTTAATAAAATGGAGTCGACAACTTAAGACCCTACTGATTTCCCCCAGGTGCTATAATACCTCTTGGAGAAAATCAACCCATCCAAGTGTCCAACCCTTGAGATAACTCTTTTTTTCACTAAACTAGAGCCTCAATCACTCCCATGCCAAGGCATGAAAGCGAATATAGCCCTCTAGTTTCTCCCATAGGATTTACTACCAGTGAATGTGGAATTTTCCAGTTAGTTCTATGCCAGGGACCCCGAATTCTGAGCCACTTTTTCAAGGCTAGGGCTCAAGCTTCTGCCCAAAACTTAGTGAAACTTCTAGAAATGATGAATGACATAGAAACAAGGCTTATAAACCAAAACTTGAACTAGGAATTTACCTGACCTTCCCCAACCAGGACTGACATTCTGTCAAACACTTGGTAAACATGAAACCTACATGCCATGAATGCATATATGAACATAAGGATCTGAAAAATTATCTGAGGTTTAACAAGAAGAGCCAATGCCTTCTCTCAATAGCTGTCGTAACACCAATTAGGTATTGAATTCATTATTAATTAAGTTACTAGTATAAACATGAAGAGATCCATGACTAAGATTTGTCAAAAAACCATGCTTATAAACAACATATAAACATATAATTAAAAATGATAGAACAACCATTAAAGCCACATAATAACAAGTAAATTTACTCATCAAAAGCAAGAGGAACTTAGCTCATATTAAACATAGGAAAAATCCAAACAGGTCTGAGACTTCCACGTACCACCCGACCATGGATTGGGATGAACCAAATATTTCTTTCAGCCAATCACCCCCATGCCATATTCTAAGAATGAATGTGGGATCTCATGGGATAAACCAATAAAAAAAAACCAATGTAATCCAAAGGTTAAATCACCCCCACCCTGACCATACCATGATCTCACCCAAATCGGTGCCGAGTTCACAAAACCAAATCGAGCTTGGATGCCTCAAAATTCCTTCAACATCCCTTGAGGAATTTTCTTGTTTCCACTCACCTGTTGAAGGATTCCTAGAGAAAATCATCTCCATCCCCAACCCTTGGGATTTTCCCAAGGCCAACTCACTCATATCCAAAACCTTCCGACAATCCAAATCTCAAATAAGAAACAATCCCATCACACAATGGTTATCCAGAAATTTCAAGGAAAGGAAAAAACCCACTATCAAAACGCGGCCAAATCCATGCCACCTACATCAAATAAAACAAATATACACATGCATATACCATGCATTCCAAAAACAACTAGGAAATCATACATGCAACCTGTTACTTTCAAGTATCCTTGTTGAAGCTGCTTGATCCAAATTTTCCTTCCTTGATTCTTGCTTTCCTTGCTTTCCTTGTCCTTCCTTTGCTTGCTTTCTTTCCTTCTCCTCTCTGAGACTAATTCCAAAACTGAACTGAAAAAACGCTGTGAATTGATCCTCATAATCCTTTTTATTATGTATGCCTCTATTTTCCTTTATTTTCCTCCTCACATGCAACCTGTGAACTTTCACCTTCATTTTCTCTTAATTTCCTATGTTCATAAATAAAATGCCAGTAATACCTGTTTTCCTTTTGAAAGATTTTTCCATTTCCTTTTGTTGATGCAAAAATAATAATAGGTTTGAGACCCTAGGTTCAGGCACAAGGCCCAGCAAAGTTTTTTCGTAGTCTAGCACAACGCCAACATTTTCACCTTACCCAAGGCATATAAGGAGTCTCAGCTGAGGCGTTCCATGAACTTAGGCATATAAGGGTTGGAATTTGGTATCAAAAGGGACCATGTAAGAGATGCAAGAGTCAAAGGAGCCCAAACTTCAGCAAATGGGAGTCTGATCACAACAAGTCATGAATACTCATAGAAGAAACACCACACATATACATACATATTAATTTTTTTTAAGAAACCACATAATCATCCATGCAACATAAAAATTTCCCAATAAACTAAATTTCTATTAATCCTTGCAACAATATATCATTACATCTAGCTTGAGAGCCTCATATCAACATCATAAAATAGCAAAATAGATCAGTACATAACCATACAATGCAAATAATAGACGCAGTGTGGCGCTACTATCTCTGCAAAAACATTTCAGTACCCTCTTCCCCTTTCTTCCTTTCCCGCTCATCCTTCTTCATATTTTTGCACCTGCTTGGACTGTTAACTCTCTCTCGTGGAATCTGTTAGTGTCAGTATTTGCATCCTTCCACCAGTAATCAAATAAACTCTTTCATGTCATGTTAAGGATCCCATTCTGAAATTTTTGTCATTCCATTAGGTCATCATGCAAAAATTTGGTGACTTGGTCTAGATTTAGGTCAAAGCTCACTCTTTTCATAAATTTCATTACTTACTGGCTCATTTCACCACTTTGCTGAGTGTACATCAGTCATGAGTTGTCATCATCGTTTCAATATTTTCATCATAAATTTCATTCAGTCAGAGTCTCCATTAGGTCTTAGGGTTTTCAAGGTCCATCAAATCACCATTTTCATGCTTGAAAGACCAGCAAGTAAGAGAGTGACAATAAACACGTTTTATATGAAAGTTTGATTTGTAAATTAAATTCCTATTCAATATGTAATTTTATGTTTCTTAATATGTAATAAGTTCTCATGGTTCCAAGATAGTTGCGTCCTCAAGGTTCCATTAGCCAAATAAGTTAATGTTCTAAAAGCCATAGTGTTCAAAAATCCATCAAAAGATCAAATCCAAAGATCAAGTTCAAAAGGTAAAGTGAAATGTTAAAGTTGAGTTCAAAAGGAAATGTGGTTCCCAAGGCCAATTTATGAAATTTTACCAAGTATAAAGGGCCATCAAAGACCAAAAATACACTCATTTGCATTCTCATGCATTGATCTCTCAAACTCCCAAGTCAAAAATTGAATATTGAGCAAGAAAATCAAGTTTTTTGGAAGGCGCTACAGTCCTGCTTGAGGCGCTGTGCTTTTGACAGAGAGGGCACTGCGCTTTTACCTGGGAGGCATTGGGCTCCTCCTTAAGGCACTGCACTTTTGCCAGATTTCTCCCACAATTTCAAATCTTCATTGTAGGTGGGCCAGTCATCAAACAAGAGTTTCTTCAGTCCATTGCAAGTAGGTTACACTTCTCAAATCCCTCCTTTCAGTTTATGATTGTGAATTTATGGTGCAAACATTCCTCACTCACCATTTCAAGTTTTAAGCCAAGAAACCCTAGATTTCATCATTGCAAGACAAAATTTTTTCTCTAGACCCTATTTTCCCTTGCCACACTCTATAAACACTCCCCCTACCACTACATCACCTTATTCGTCATTCCCAAGTCCCATTTCCTAAAACCCTAATCCTAGACTGCATTTTCCTAGGAAGTCCCACCATATCCCTGTAATCAAATTCCCTACCCTATCTCCCTACGTTTTTCTATCCCCTACCACTTCCCTAAGCTCCCTAACTACCTTCCCCTCTTCCCTAAATTTTTCTACACTTATCCCAACTCCCTAAACCTACTTCCTAACTCCCTTTCCCTTCCCATTTTCCCTAGGGTTTCAAAACAAGACAAACACTATGGAGGAGGAAAGAGATATTATGGATGAGGAGATGAACATAGAAGAGGAGAGGAGACACCAAAAAGGAGGGAGGATTTTGGGTCTTAAGCCATCCAACACTAGAGAATTGTTGGCCTCACCCATGACAATTAGTTGCTTCAAACATGTGGGCTATTTTGACTTCTGTGAGATGGTCCAAAGAGTACATCATCACCTTGCTTTGACCAGAGTTTTCATCTCTAACATCAAAGATAACCAAGTGACGATTGCAGGAGTAACCTTCACCATCTCCATAGATATCATTGCTGCAGCCACAGGGATACCCAATGTGGGTGAAAAATGGTTTAAGGCCAAAGATGTAGATGCCCAATATTATGAACCATTTCTCAAGCCAAGGTACAAAAGTGACAAAAAAAAAGTCTTTCCTTTCAGCCACCTACTTGATATATTTGCTCCCATGATGAAGATCATCATGGAATATTTCACCCGTGAGGGTAGATTCTGCAGACTATATGCCTATAACATCAGACTGCTCATGCACTTCTCTAGGGTGAAATTACTCAACATCCCTCACTATTTGTACAGGAGTATTGATAAAATGTCATACATAGTGCAGAAAAGAGAGTATGAACATCATATGAACAACCTCTTTCATCACTCTATAATCAAAATAATTATCCTTCATCATCTCAATCAGCTAAAAATTGCATGGGATAGCTTTATTGAGAATGATGCCTTCAATACTCCACCACCTCAGCCTGCTAGACCAATTCCACCACTAACATCAGTGTCTCAAAGAGAAACAGGGTCATATAGCAGGGCTATAGTGAAAGAGGCCAAAGATTCCAAAGAAGTCAAAGAAACCAAAAAGGTCAAAACCTACCAGAGGGGACCTAGGAAAATGTTTGGTCCACAGATTGTGGAAGGGCCCTTGCCTTCTACATCAAAAAATCAGGTACATCAGGATGAGAAGCAAGAAGAGACAGTTGTCAATGAAGAGGAAGACCTCCATGAGGAAGAAAGAGACTTTGAGTTGATGGAATTGGATGAAAAAGATGTTCATGAGGTCTCAAAGCTTATCATCAAAGATAAGGATGCCATGATAAAAGAACTACAGGGCAACATGGGAAGAGCCCAATTTGTCATATCATTCCTTGAACAAGAGAACGAGCAACTGAAATATAAGCATATAATCATGGAGCTAGAGTTGATAAAGGAAAAAAGACAAGACATCAAGGGTAAGGCAATGATGGCATCTAATGACTCTAACCATGATCATACTAAAACCATCAAGTGAAGACCAAAAACAAGAGATCTTAAGAGAGCTCTAGAGCAGGAAAAACATGAGGCAGAGCAACTTAGTTTTGAGGAAAGAATTGCAAAGGAAGTTGAAGATGATAGAGAGGTATTTCTAGATAGAGTTAACCTCCACCTTGAGAACCTCTTCCATAAGGAAAAAAAAGATAATGATATTCTCAGACACATGTCCAACAGGTACATCACTAGAAACAAGATCTGCAACATCAAGCTTAAGCAATTGAAGGATAAATACAAGCAAACCATAATCAAGAAAAAGGAGGAGGATAAACTTGAGATCCTTGCTGATGCCTCCCTGATTGATTGAGACACTTCATCAGCACTTCATCTACCCATTTCTAAGGTTTTTGGGTAATTTTTGGCAATTTTGGGCATTTTCACAAATTTTGACAGACTTTTAGCACAATCCACCTGTCAAAAACGCAACGCCTAGGGCACTGTGTTTTTTCTAGGAGCCTCCAAATGACAAATTGTCACCACCATTGTATTTGGAAGGTCCTCTAAATCAAATTTTCACGATCGGCACATCAAATTTGGACATTCGGACAGGGAGAAATGGCTAAAAACACCCAAAAAATCACCTTTCTACGTCATTTTTCAAGCTGCTACGCTTTTGACCAGTCTTGGGAGATTAGACTTTTGAGGGCCTTAACTTCATCATTTTCATAACTTAAGGGAATTTTTGGAAACTAGACATGAGCATATTTCCAATGAGCATCTTGGGCTCAATTTGGACTTTAGGAAGGCCTCCAAAAGTGGCCTTGAAGTTGGTGTTGTGCTTCTGCTTAAGGCGTTGCACTTTTGCTTAAGGCGCTGCGCTTTTGCTTAAGGCAGTGTGCTTTTGCTTAAGGTGCTGCACTTTTTCCAGTTGCCTGATATTTTTAAAATTTTCCAGATTTCTCAGTTGGTGATAGAATTTATGATTTTTTACTAATGTAATTTATCCATGTAAATGTAATTATGTCCTAAATAGTTACTAGAGGGTAGATACATTGGGTAAAAGTGTATTTTTGGGACAAATGAATCATTTTCACCAAATTTAGGGATGATTTTGTTGACCTCCTTAGTCTTTGGGTTTCCAGTTGAGAACTTTGTGGATCAAATCCAAAAGTCAAGGATTCGACCCCTGAGCTGGGGAGAATCAATTTTGGTCTATATTATTCACTTATTTTTTCATAGCAATGGTTGGATGTTGTTGGATTGATCTTAGAACACTTTTTGTAATCAGACTTTTGGCAAGTAATAACAGACTAAGTTGCAACTATTTTGATGGAATTCTTGTGGTAAAGTAATTTAACATTGTTTCTTTTTTTGTTTTTCTAATGTGTGAATTGTAGAAATTATATAACTTATGTGTTATATGTCCAAGATTCTCCTGATCTCACACTATTTTAACTTCATGCAAAATACGTAATCTATTCCACTTGTTAATCTTTTGCGGAAAAATTAATTGCACACACATGTGAAGCATAAACAAAAATATTCAATCGCACATAACACATTTTTTAACCGAGAAAGCCTGAAGCTGAAAACCCCAACTATATATTATGTAACATGGAGATCATATGACAATATCATACAAGCATACAAAGCTTATCACAAGCTCTCAATACAGTACAATCGTCATACACTAATCAGGCCCAATTTTGCAAATCCATGCACCGATCTTTGCCACCTGCTAGCCTGCTTCCACTGCGCAATCCCTGTTGAAGAATAGCTTTGAATGAATTCAAATTACTCCAGCCTTTCTCATGCAATCCTCATAGGCATCTCCACTGAGTGTTGGATGCAATCAATGCATCACTATAGTCACAACTGATAGTCACACTTGCTCTTTCACCTACCTCTCCACTGGTCTCTACTGAAACTGACATGCATTGTAGTTAACTGATGTATTATTCAGTTGATTAATGAGTTATTATTTAGAAAATTAATTAAATAATTAATTCACACCACTCTCACTAGTGTATCAATTAGTTAGACTAGATACAACTAGCTCAACTAGTCTAACTGAGTTAAACTGAACATAACTCCATCAACTACTTCTATAACTCCACCAAACTCTGTCACATGAGTTCTAACTGAAGTCCTCATGCATTAGCTCCAGTAAACCCTCAGGAATAGCGTAATTCATTCTGTTAGCTTCTGTGCCACATCTGTGCACTTAACTGAAGTGCTCCAAGAGAATAAGATAATGTTTAGAGTCCAAATATTATTAAGAGCTAATAATATTCGACATATATATTTTTAGACTAGCAGTCTAAAAATAGACTCCGCCCAATATGTCTAAAAATAGAAGTCCATCTAATTTTCCAACTTGACCAACCATCCACAAATAGCATTCGGCAACTCATAGAATATGATCGACATGTCTAAAAATAGACTTTGCGCCAAAAATCACCTGTGTGGGCCCCACCTAGTTTAGGTGATCATTTTCCAACTAGGATCAAGGATGATGTTTCAGGATGCCTCCTTCACTGTTTTTTGTTGCAATCTTCAACATGAATTTATTTTGATTCATATTCATCTCATTTCTAAATGTAATTGTTTCCTAAGTCTGAACGACAGAATTCATTAAGCTTATGCTTTGTTTTGGAGGATTAGTTACAGTTTGTTTCATCTTCTTCTAATAGGAAAGAATTAATACATCTTATGATATTTCATCAAACCCTAGTAGTATAAACCACCTCATAAGATATCCTATTGTGTTGACCTGGTTACCTACCTTGCTCCATCAAATCTCCGCAATTCTGATCCTTGTTTGCCCTGAACTAATTTCTTCCCTAACCTATTCACCATCCAACACCTCAAAATGCAATCAATAAAACCCCCGTGCTACTATAAATAGCCTAATATCTTATTGATCCAGTCATATTGGCTGAGATACATTGGAGAGAGCCCTTCCCTGCCTAGTAGGGCTAGCTACTTGGAAAAATATTTGTCTATGGTTACCTTTGTTGGTATCTTCTCAGCCTTAGAGATCCGATGGAGTGCTAACATCTTCACGACCATAATGGGTAAGAAAGTGACAGATCTTCCTTGGCTGTACCATTAGTTCTTCGAATTCTTGATGTCTAGATGATAGGTCTAGGATTTCGTTGAGGCTGATCTAAAAAAGTTGCATAGAACCAAGTTGCTGAAAAGTGAACATTCTGGCTTCGAGGAGATACACCAGATCAAATCCTGATCCTCACCCAGCTGATCCAGTCGAAGATCCAGAGAGGTTTGTTCGGAAGCACAGATATCAAGGTGCAGAAATTCAGTCAAATCCAAGTCCATTGGTAAGATCTTCTTCGTTGCCTGCAAAAGTTCTATCTCTCGAAGACATACATTTTGATTTAAAATTTTTAGCTGTGTTTATTTCGATCTAAGTCTAAAACCTAATTATTTGATATAGTCTTTGACCCATTAAGGCTTTCTGAGGTAAAATCATTATCTGAGATGGATCTTAGTTCTTTGAAACTTGAAGAAAATTTACCCTTTGAAGAAACTAAGTCTGAATCAGACTTTGACACTAAAGTCTAGAGTCAATTCTATAGGCTTGAAAGTTTAGCAAACCAACTTCAACACTAGTCAGAAAAAGGCATAATCCAATATCATCAAGATTCAATACCTATCCCGACACAATCACTGTCAGTTGTTGCTTCCTCATCTTCACCATCTACTTCATTATCTATTCAACAAACTCCTCCTATTGTCACTCTTGTATTTCATTCAGCAAGAATTATGGCCAGATTTGCACCCCTCATCTTACCAGATCAACTCCATGCCTTACCACAAGGTTATGGCCAGAGACTCCCATTTTTTGATGAAAGTTATTCAATCACTGCAAAACAGCATATAGTTAAAGTCACTGTTGAAGTCCAATAATAAATTACAGCAGCTACAATAGTGTGGGACCAGGAGGTCCAAGCAGCACCTACACTAGTGTGGGACCACAGGTCTTAACAACACCTACACTAGTGTGGGCTAAATTTGGTGCATGTCTATTTTAATTTTCTCTTAATTAAAATGGACAATAAAATGTAATATTATCTCATAATCACTTGTAATAGTTAACTGAGTGTGATAAAATTAGTTATCTCATGAATTTCGAGTTGAGGGTAGTTGGTGAGGCATGCAGAGTAATTCTAGTTATAACAGAGTTCGAAGTGCAGTTGGTGCATTAGTTTAATGCATGTGTAATCAGTTAACTCAGTTAAGTGACTTAAAGTCAATTATGCTAGTAGTAACTATTTGTTGCACTAGTGAGAGATCAAGTGAATTGAATATTATTTAATTCACAATCAGTGATATAACATGCAACTAATGATTTACTATTATTAGCTGCATGCATGTCAGTACCAGTGGAGACCCATTTGAGACAAAGGTGAAAGGGGTGTTAACTATCAGTTGTAGGATTATTGGGTTGCACCCATGCAACCAAACACTCATTGGATTTCCCATGATCCTTGTGCATTTTAGGAAGGCCAAAATTCCAAAACAATAGGGATTGCATTCATCAGGAATTGCACAAGGCAGGAAGGCTGTTTAGAGGTTGAGAATTGGCTAAGTGTTGGCTAATTTTGTCCAGGACAATGTGAGACAATTATCTGAGCACATGAGATTCTTGTGAGAAGAGTGTATTGTAATTGTTTCATGTATCCATGCCGAATATACAATAGAATATAATGGGGTTTTGAGCAGCAATATTTCCTTGGGAAATTATCTGTGTTGTGGTTTGATTGATTCTTCTTTGCTTCATGTGATTGGCGGGTGTGTTTAATTTCACAATTGATTTGTAGAAGTGATTCAGTATCTAGCTTTAGTACATTTTTAGATCAGATTGAATCCATGATATAAATATTGTTTGTATAATTTCTACATGGTATCAGAGCACAGGAAATCACTATAGTGGAGGAGAAGTTGATTTTGTGTCTGAATATAATTTGAATTTGCAGAAGACTTTCTTGGTGCTATAGGTGATTCAGGATCGAAATGGCCTTCAATGGCTTGATATTGGAGTATGAAATCTAGGGCATATGTAAATATATTGCTTGGAAAGACATGATGGAGGCAGTATTGGAGGACAATGGATTGAAGGAATTCATTGACAATGATGTTCCCAATCCCGCTGTGACTAATGCTGCAAATATTGATGCCTGGAAAAGAAGGTTTCAAAGGCGAGGAGGATCTTACTGGAGGGAGTACGAGACCACATTGTCTCAAGTCTCCATGGAAAAGCGACACCATATGAAATGTGGAAAACTTTTACAGATCTATTTCAGAGCAACAGTGATCATAGGAAATCGACACTAAAAACTAAACCCAGGAAGATCAAAATTGAGAAAGGCGACTCCATGCTAAAATATTTAAAAAATTTTGTCCAATGTTGGGATGAGATTGGGAGCATTGGAATTACTGTCACTGATGATGATTTGGTGACCCTAGCTCTTCTAGGACTTCCCAAGAGTTGGCATAGTTATCAAAACTTTGTCAATGGGAGGAAGAAGCTGCCATATTGGGAATGACTTTGGTCAGATTTAGTTCAAGAAGAGTTCAGACGGAATAATAGAGATGGATCTTCATCTAAGAATGAAGATGAAGAAGATTGTGCTTTGGCTGCGAAGGTGAAGAAGGGGAAAGGAAATAAATTCCATTCCAAATCAGAGTCCGGTAAAGATGGCAAGAAGCGCGACATGTCCAGAGTGAAGTTTTTTAACTGTCACGAGCATAGGCATTATGCCACTAATTGTCCACAAAAGAAGAAGAACAAGAAGGCTTCAGGATCTGCAGCTAGTAAGGCTTTGGCCTTTCAATTTGAGCTTGACTTCTCACACATTTCATGCAGGATTTCAAGTGCAATGGGATCAATGTGGTATTTGGATAGTGGTGCATCCTTTCACATGACGAGAGACAAATAACTTTTCCGTAGCTTGGAGGAGAAGGACCTCCAGATGCATATCGAAATAGGTGATGAAGGGCAGTACAATGCTACCAAGATTGGTACCATTACCTTCCAAATATATTCAGGTAAACCCTTTCAATTGAAAGATGTAATGCATGCACCAGGATTGAAGAAAAATTTAGTCTCAGTTGCAATGTTGGAGGATAGAGGCTATGATGTTGTTTTTAGTGAAGGAAAATATTTCTTGCGACAAAAAACAATAGAACAAGCCAAGAAGATTTGGATTAGAGTTAAGAATCTCTATAAACTTTATGTAGATGGCTACGCAACATTGATGGGTAAGGTAGACAAAGTGGTGAGCCAGGACGAGGGTGAGTTATGGCACAAGAGATTGGGCCATATACACCATGGAGCCTTAAAAGTCATGCAACAGATTTCTACGGGTCTTCCGAAGGGCACACTTGCACAGTCAGACACATGCAAGGGATGTACTATGGGCAAGTATGAAAAGGCCACTTTTCATGAGAAGGAGAACCAAGCTTCGGAAATCCTTGAGACAGTTCACTCAGAAGTGTGTGGATCATTCTCTACTGCTTCGATAGAAAATCATAAGTACTATGTGATATTTGTTGATGATTTTCTCGAAAGTTCTGGATCTACTTCATGCAAAAGAAATATCAGATGTTCTCAAAGTTTCTTGAGTTCAAAGCACTAGTGGAGAAATACACAGGGAAGCATGTGAAGGCTCTTAGGAGCGAGAATGGTGGTGAGTACATCTGAAATGAATTCAAGAAATTCTGCAACAAAGAAGGAATTCAGAGAGAACTGATTGCGCCTCATAACCCACAACATAATGGGGTCGCAGAGAGAAAGAGCAGAACAATCGTGGGTGCAAAAACAATGATGTTGCATGATCAGGGCCTACCAATGCATCTGTGGGCAGAGGCATGCAACACAACGATATTTGTGCAAAACCGTTGTCCTCATAGGATACTTGGCACGAGTACAATAGAAGAGGCTTTTACTAGTAAGAAACCTGATGTTTCACATTTTAAGATTTTTGGTTCATCTGTTTATGTGCCTGTGACCAAATATGCCAGGAAGAAGCTGGAACCAACAACTAAGATTGGGATATTTTTGGGGTACAATGAAACTCCCCATAACTATCAGGTGTATTTTCCAAAAAGAAAAATGATTGTTGTGTGACGAGATATAAAATTTTATGAGGAGAAAGCCATGCGATTGTCCCTTTAGAGGGAGCTGGATTTGCATGTAGAGGAGGAACTCTTGGTTCCAAACAATGGCCTCAAGGTGTGGGGCAGCCACATGCGGAGGATCATGGAGTGGAAGAAAACACTCATGTAGATCCATCCACCAGGAATGGTAGAAGGCACACCACGGAAGCTGATATATTGAGACTTGATGCAATAGAGAATGTAGGATCCCCTACTTCACTGTGCAAACAGAGACAATCTCCAGACAAGTTTACTGGATACATGGCTCTTATGAGAAAGTGTATTGTGATAGAACCATCTTCCTTTCAGGAGGCAGTGAAACAACCAATTTGGGTTGATGCAATGGTGGAGTATGAATCCATTTTCAAAAACAGTGCATGGGAGATTGTCCTAAGACTGGTCAGTAAATCAGTGGTTGGATTTAGATGGATCTACAAGGTAAAGGAAGCTGCTGATGGGAGTGTGGATAAGTACAAGGCTAGATTTGTGGCCTGAGGATTCTCATAGTGTGAGGGGATCGAATATGATGATACTTTCACACCAGTCATGAGGTACTCTTCCATTAGATCTATCCTTGCACTCTCAGCACAGATGGGGTCGCACATTCATCAGATGGATGTGAAAATTGCGTTTCTCAATGGAGTTATTGAGGAAGTAGTGTACATAGAGAAGCTAAAAGGTTTCAAGATATTTGACAGTGAGTCGCATGTGTGTCGACTCAAGAGAGCACTGTATGGGCTAAAGTAAGCACCTCATGCTTGGGACACTCAGATTGAAAACTATTTCATCGGGTTGGGCTTCACAAAAAGTGAAGCTGATGCAAACCTGTACCAGATTGTGGTTGATGGTAAGCTCTTGATTATCGTACTTTATGTTGATGAACTAATTTTGACAGGTGATGAGCAGTTGATACACTCCTGCAAGGAGGATCTTGCAAGGGAGTTCGAAATGAAGGACATGGGAATCCTTCATTATTTCCTTGGTTTGGAAATATGGCAGCGGGACGCTGAAATTTTTGTTTCTCAAGGCAAGTATGCCAAAGAGATACCAGATAAGTTTCACATGGAGAGATGTAAACCTATGGACACTCCTCTTCTAGGAAATTGGAGGAAAGATGATGCTAGTTATGGAGAAGTAGTGGATGCTACTGTCTAGAGGAATCTAGTAGGTTCACTGATGTACTTGGTGAACACCAAAACAAACATTTTCTATGCAGTTAACCAGCTAAGTTAAGCTATGGTTAAGACTACCAAGCTCTTTTGGAAGGCAGGGAAGCATGTCTTGAGATATCTTAGGGGGACTACAGAGTATGGATTATGGTACAAATGGAGATAGGGTGTGAAGCTTCAAGGCTTCATGAATGTAGATTGGGCAGGCAGTCCATCAGACAGAAAGAGCACATCAGGAGGGATCTTCAACAGTTTCTTGGTACAATAGGAAGCAGTGATCTGTGGCACTCAGTTTAGTGGAGGCAGATTACTTGGAAGCAAGTCAAGCTGCATGTGAGGCCATCTGGATGATAAAGATCTTGGTTGGTTTATTTGGTTCTCAGATGGATCTGACAATGATACATTGTGATAACCAAAGTTTCATTAAACTCTCGGTTAATCCCGTGTTTCATGATAGATCCAAGCACATAGAAATCTAGTACCACCATCTCAAATATTATGTTCAGAGGTGCATAATGTTACTTCAGTACATTCCCACGGAAGATCAAGATGCAGATATTCTGACGAAGGCGCTCACTAGGAGAAAATTCGAATACCATAGAGGCAAGATCAGGGTAAAGGATAATCCCTTTCTTGTTGAGAGGGAGTGTTGAAGTCCAACAAGAAATTGTAGAACCTACACTAGTGTGGGACCAGAAGGTCCAAGCACAACCTACACTAGTGTGGGACCACAGTTCTTAGGAACACCTACACTGGTGTGGGCTAAATTTGGTGCATATCTATTTTAATTTTCCCTTAATTAAAATGGAAAATAAAATGTAATATTATCTCACAATCACTTGTAATAGTTAACTGAGTGTGATAAACTCAATTAGCTCATGAATTTCGAGTTGAGGGTAGTTAGTGAGACATGCAGAGTAATTCTAGTTGTAACAGAGTTCGAAGTACACTTGGTGCATTAGTTTAATGCATGTGTAATTAGTTAACTCAGTTAAGTGACTTAAAGTCAGTTGTGCTAGTTGTAACTGTTTGTTGCACTAGTGAGAGATCAAGTGAATTAAATATTATTTAATTCACAATCAATGATATAACATGCAATTTATGATTTAATATTATTAGTTGCATGCATGTCAGTTCCAGTGGAGACCCAGTTGAGACAAAGGTGAAATGGATGTTAACTACCAGTTGTAGGATTATTGGGTTGCACCCATGAAACCAAACACTCATTGGATTGCCCATGGTCCTTGCACAATTTAGGATGGCCAAAATTCCAAAACAATAGGGATTTCATTCATCAAGAATTGCGCAAGGCAGGCAAGCTGTTTAGAGGCTGAGAATTGGCTAAGTGTTGGCTAGTTTTGTCCAGGACAGTGTGAGACAATTAGCTTAGTACATGAGACTCTTGTGAGAAGAGTGTATTGTAATTGTTTCATGTATCCATAATGAATATACAATAGAAGATAGTGGGGTTTTGAGCAACAATATTTCCCCATGAAATTATCTCTGTTGTGGTTTGATTGATTCTTCTTTACTTCATGTGATTGGCGATTGTGTTTAATTTACGCAATTGATTTGTAGAAGCGATTCAATATCTAGCTTTAATACACTGTTAGATCAGATTGAATCCATGATATACATATTGTTTGTATAATTTATACAATCACTAACTTTATTGATCTAGAAGAAGTAGATGAAGATGATGCTAAAATGAGAATCATAGTTCAGAGCTTTTCCGGAGAGGTTAAAGTTTGGTTCAGATCATTAAATGCAAACTCCATAGCCACTTCAAGCCAACTGATAGATGC
This sequence comes from Pinus albicaulis, assembly GCA_034641835.2. NCBI lineage: Eukaryota > Viridiplantae > Streptophyta > Pinopsida > Pinales > Pinaceae > Pinus > Pinus albicaulis. The sequence continues at coordinate 827,472,605 of CM076569.1, forward strand.
CTTCATAGCCCAATGGGAGGTAAATAAGAATCCATTACAAATCCTTTCTGAATACAATAATCTAAAAAGGGAACCAAATGAATCAGTACAAGACTTCACTGCTCGATTCAATAGAGTATACAATTATATTCCTAATGAAATCAAAACTCCTCTAGGGTTGGTCCTCTTATATTAGCAAGAAGGCTTTGATCAGGACATGGCCCATCAGTTACGAGAAAGGAATCCCGCTACATTAGAAGACACACAGAAGAATGCAATTAGTGTAGAATATAATTTATCCATTAAGAAGTCAAAAATGAAGGGTGAGAGGAGAGGAACTATCAAAGAAGAAGCATCTTCATCCTCCAATGTAAAACTTGACACCTTGATAAGAAAAATAGTAAGGATGGTTGAAAGGATGTACATTACTGAAAGAAAACCAAAACCACAAGTTAGAAATCCTAACTTCAGAGGACAACAACAACAGCCTTAATTCAGAATTAAGCAAAGAGAACAAAGGGCACCTAAGAAATCAACATAGCCACAATAGATTCAAACATCCTTCAGAAAAATTATTCTCAAGGAGGCGAGGAAGAAGAAGAATATAATATTGTTGAAGAAAATCACCTTTTTACAGCTCATGGCCAACCCATATTTTTAACAGAAAATGAAGAGTATGTCGAGAAGACGGATGTGCCCAAGGATGAAGACTATATTCTAGCCCACGATCATCAGTTGGAGGTTGAATCTGATGACTATCAGTGAGGTTACTTGAATGTCCTCAGCTCACAACGGAGGTAGTACACATTGAGGGGTAGAGACATCCCAATAACTCCCATTTAGAAGTAGGAATCTCAACAAAAGATACTCAACCAAAACAAAATTCTCAAGGTAATCAGAATAAAGGAAAAGAAGCTACAGTTGCAAGTCAGAACAAGGATAATAAGCCATCTACAAGCTCACCGGGTAAATAAAAAGAAATCCAATGGAAAGAAACTACATCAAAGGATCATGCTGACAAAAGAGACATCATTAAAGAGGTAGAAAAATCCATTCCTTTAAGCTTAGAAACTGAAATTTCCAAATTGAAAGTGTCAATACCTTTAACTGAACTTGTCAAGAACAATCAATATAAGTCTCATGTAGCCAAAATGTTAAAAGTAGATCCTTCATCTGATATATTTAATGCCGAAGATGACGAACCTGAACTTATCTTTGGTCCAACAATAGACAGTCAGTTAGAGGATATCGAAGTTTCCCCATTCTATTTGAGTCTAAAAATCCACCAAAATATCCTTCAGAATGCCATGATTTACTCTGGAGCTTCCCATAATTTGATTCCCAAAGCCATTATGGAGAAATTGGGCCTAGATATCACTTGTCCTTACCATGACTTGTATTCCTTTGATTTGGGTAGAGTCCGTTGTTTGGGTCTTATTAAGGATTTAGTAGTTTCCCTTGAAAAAATTCGAACAAAGAATGTCTTGATGGATGTGGTGGTGGATGATATACGACCATAGTTTGGTAAGTTGCTGTCTAGATCTTGGGGAGATGCGACCATCCCAATTTTTGGGCAATTGAGAAAGTTGTACCAATAAACGAAGATGAAGTACATGATCACCAGCAAAGAGAAGCCTAATAATCATCTAATTAATGCTATACATACAAATTTAGAATCATTTATTTTGTTCAATGGTAGCGGTTTGAATGATTTAGATAGTCAGATTGTAGAAGTAGAAGATATTCCAGAAATTTATAATTGTATTAGAACAATTTTATATAGGGGAAAAGAGAATCTTCCAAGTGCTTCAGAGCAGTCATCAGATAAGGTAGACAAAATTTTAGATCAGAATCAAGAAGTGGCCCGGTATGTTGTGACAGAATAGAAATCAAAATTCGAGCACTTGGATGATGAAAATGGTCTATGGACCATGGATTTTGATGGTGCCTTGGGGAAAGAAGGGGCATGCATCGGAATTTGGATCCGTAGCCCTCTTCATCAGCTTGATAATATTCCTAATAATGTTAGATTATGTTCATACAAATTGGATTTTGATTTTTCTGACAATGAGGTAGAATATGAAGCATTGATCACCGGTATTAAGATCTTGAAAAAGTTGGGCGCAAGAAGAATTTTAGTATATGGCGACTCCGAACTTGTGATAAAACAAGTAAAAGGGGAATACCAGGCCAAGCATCCACAAATGAGAGCGTACATAAATTTTGTACTGGATATCCTAAAAATGTTTCATGAACATACATTATTAGTAGTGCCGAGAAGTCAGAATCTCATGGAAAATTCACTTGCTATAGCAACAAGTAATTTCAAAATCCCTATATTTTCCAATAGAAAATTTGAAATCCATGTTAAACATCGGCCCACTATTCCTGACAACTTGCGGTATTGGCAAGTATTTTGGGATGATAAGCAGGTAAACAATTTTCTGCAGAATGAAGGACAATTCGAGAATTCTTTCATTGACGAAGTTTATGACAGGGATGATTAGGTCATTGAAGCTACCCAGGTTGATATTTTAGAACTGAAAGACAAAAATATTCCAAGAGGTCTCATACATTTGGAAGAATCATTTGATCGAGATGATGTGGCTTGGAAGCCAACATTGGTTCCTAGGGAAAATGGTGTGGAGGATGTAAACATAGGAACAATAGACAAGCCTAATGTTAGTATGAATCTTAATCGCAAGCGTACGAAAAAGGCTCACTTTAGCCGTGCATAACAAACAACCCTAACAGCAAAGATGGCTGCCAATATCTTTAGATCTACAATTATTTGACCAAGATAAATGTTGCAAAAATCTAGATATATGCATTAAAAGACATTAAGCAGTAAATAAAAGTAAGAGTTGCTCCATGCATCCAATAGACAAGACAAGATTGTTTTAAATAATTTTTGTATTTTTTGACACCTGGGAAGGGAACATAGAAATATGTTACTAGTACCCCTCAATGGGATGGGTTCTTGTAAGTCCTCAACACTTCAGATCTAAAATCCAGACAAAAATGGAACTCAAAGGGAGCTCACAAGAAAAATGGTAGCAAAATATGACAATGATGGTGGATCAAAGTTAGACCAAAAGTATAGATCCAGAGTGTTCTTTAGGCAACAAAGGTAGTGAGTGAATGGAAAAACCCTTCTATTTATAACAAAATATTGAGTTAGTCTAGATATTGGTGCATAATTAAAATATTATTAACCAAATCAAGATCCAACTTTTATGGAATATTTTATTATATTTGTTGGAGGGAAAAAGAATTTGACTTTGGTCAAATCCCTTTATTTGTAAATAATAAATAAATAAATGATTTATTTATTATTTTAAGGATGTGATTGAGTAATAATCAATAAATAATGATTTATCTAATTAATTTTCCTATTTTGGGTTAAATATGACCAGGAATATTAATTAAACTGCTGTTTAACTAATTATTCCTTGAGGAAAATCAAACAAATGTGGAATTATTTAATATTTCCTCAGGGGGTTTCCTGTTTAGACCATAAACAACTTAATAAATGTGGTTTACTAAGTTATTTTTCATAGTGAAAGCAATTTTACTTAGGGTAAAATTGGTCTTACATGGTGTACTTAGGTCCATCTAATAGTAACAGGTTAGATGACTAAAAAATGGTGTAACATATTTCCCCCCAGTGTGCAAGCGTTAGGAGCTAATCGTATGACCGAAGTACGTTGTAAGAACTCAATCACTAGACACTGAAAGGGAAGTCAGAGAGAGAGAAATATAAGGTAGAAAAAAGCGCTAGAGGACTAGACCCTGAGGAGGTGAGACTTACAGGTGCGCAAAAGTGTCTTTTATGAGTGAGTACCTGTGCTATAGGCGGCGGGGGAGGCATACCTATGCCCGCCAAGACAAAATACAAAGAATAATGTGTCCAGTAAACAAGGGACTGAACTATATAGTACATGCTGGCATAAACATGAGCCAGATAAAAACATGATAATGAATCCCACATACATACTGTGCCTGGGATAATAGCCAAGACTTATACAATAATATCTGATTACATGAGATATAAATACAACCAAAGTGCCCCTGTAAACAACAAAGGGCTCTAAAAATTTGACTGATACATGCAAACTAAAAGGCGCTGCAAGCGGTTGAGGCCGACATCATCAAATATATAAAGTTGCATCAAAGGCTATGATGAAGAGGTCATCCGGGAATTTGGGGGGCTACCTGAAGGGCCACCCCCTCATGAGGTCTGAAAAACATCTCTCACACACTCAGGAATCAACGGTATCATCTGCTGCATCATTGAACCATCAAGTATACAGATCTCGATCATGTTGTAAGGAGCTGGAGCTAAGAAACAATCAAGTCAAAGGGAAATAAGGAGTCCCTTTTCCTGATCCGAGGCACCGAACACGGGTGGAAGCTGGAACCAAGGTACACTACCCTCTAGACCTGTCTTCTGGAATGAATGATCTGATGTAAAAAGAAGCGGGTTCGCCATAAGTGAGGCAATAATGGATCCTCAACTAAGGCATGAGAGAAAATAGTAGAGCGATTGACAGACTGACACCAGGGATGATGATGAAATGGGGGGTACTAAGTAGCAGACGGACGACTTCCCATGTTAGAGCATAAAGGGATGGATGACCTGGCAGCGACTGACACAATATCATAAGGGATAGGGGAGAGTAGGACTGAAGTCCATAATGTGCAACATGAGAGAGGAATTAAGCAATGAAGGATGGAGGACTATAGCGGGATACAAAGGGACTCGGGATAGACTCCATGGATGCGATGATGACTCAACTCGGATGCTCTAAAAAAGGGTGACTCGATGATGTTGCCACACAGAAAAGGTCCAATGGGGAACATAAAGACATGAGTACATGATGGTTACTCATGGCGAAAATCGACACGAGCATGGATGAGTGTGGAGGCAAAGTGGTGCCCCAAGTACAAGTGTTGCAAGTGAAGAAATTCGATTTTTTGGAGTGGTGAAGTGACCCTTATTGGAAAAAATGTGTCATGGTGAAGTATCAAATCACAAAAAACTAACAGATAACCATTTGAGAGCTCGGTGAGAGCTTTCCAACGGTACAAATAGTTTTTCAAACTGAGCTACGGTTTAGCCGCAACAGGAAAAAGAAAAATTAGGGGTTTCTCTTTTAATAAGGCATTTTCCCTCCAAATTCACTCATTCGCAAGTGTCGCTGTGGTGAATGTAGAGAGGAGAGAAGGCCCTAAATCTTGTGGTGATCATAGCAGATAAACCGACTGTTGGAATCGAGATCCGTCAGTTACAGGTAAGAGGCCTAACCCTACTCTTTCTTTTCAGTGGATTGAAGGTTCAGTTTAGGTGTCCAGAGCTCAGGAACATACCCCTACTCTTCTTCATGGCCGAGTCACACTTTTTGGGGCAATATCTGCAACCCGGGTATCAGGTTTTGGGCAGAAAAGTACGACTTGTACCAGGATTTTTCCTGAAAAGTGCGACCTGGTAGAGAGGGGTTTTTCTGTGCTATTTTTTGGCTGAGAGTTGGTTTTTTAATGGTTAAATGTAGTATTTCCTTTTTGTACACTGAAAAATATGATGGTTTTGTGCAGGTATGGTAGAATTATGGATCAAATAGAGAGAGAGAGACCTTAACACATTACGGTTGGAGATCCGAGAGGATCAAGGTGTCCACAGTGCATTGGCCAGGTTTGGGGTTCTGAACTTTGTGGAGAACCCTTTGATGAGATCTGGAGAGCCTTGTTGGCCCGGATTGTCAATTATTGGGATTCGGACCATGAGGTCATTATAGTGTAGGGGCACCGGATCGAGTTGATGGTCCAGGATATTTTTTTTTGATTGGTCTCCCACTAGTTGGGATGGTAGGGAATACTCATCCAGTGTTACCACGAGGGCGGAACATCATGGAGTTTGTAGAGCACCATTGTCGACCAGGTCTCCATGTCAAGGGGACATGGATACTCATTTGGGATCTAGAGAATTTAGAGACCCGTGCTGTGGCTGCAGCAGTGTTGCGGATCCTAGGCAACCAGGCACTCCACCACATTACTGGAGGGCAAATGATGCTTGTGGAGAGTGTGTTGAGTGGGACCTACTATGGGTGGGCCTAGATGATGCTGTCGTTGCTAAAATGACAATTGTCTCTATGCAAGCGGCAAGTGAACCATGACTGTGCATATGGTACAGTGCTATGCTTGCTCTTCTTTGAGAAGATCCTGACACTTCGACCTCGCATACAGCTCCAGGATGGGGGACTGAGGGAGCCCAAGATGCACCAGTGGGGGGGAATAATGTGTAGAGGAGGAGGTGGGGCGGTCAGACAGGTGTTCCGACCCGATTTCTTTGCTCATTGAGATCAGATTCCATTGTACATAGACGACTATCCCTACAGTGGGATGAGTTATCATGGGGACCTAGACTTGCCACTGTCGCTTGGTCGAGTATGGGGGCCTGATGGTAAGTGACAAGTTGCTAATATTTTATGTGCATTGTAAAGTTTTAGAATATTGTATATGGTACTAATTCTTTCACTTTTGGTATGTAGATATAGCACGGGTAAAACCGAAAGGGTATATGGTACGGCTTGCAGTTTTAGGAGCTGTAGGACCTAATGGATCGAGAGCGTCACAAAATGAGGATGCAACGACCCTCCTGGAGGACATCCTTCATAGATGTGAGAGGCTTCTGACTGGTGTTTCAGAGCGCGGCTAGAAAGACTTAAGATGACCAGTACATTGAGCCATGTATTGGTTTACCCTCAGAGTGGCGAGGGGTCATGCGACACATGGTGATGGCCGGATAGGGTATGCGTGATCTACGAGTTGCAGGAGTAGTGCCATTGGCTTGGGATCCTCCAGATAGTGATTAGTGTGTAGGGGCAGGTGGTGCCCCCAGTTTTTGAGTTTTTGTAACATGCTATGGGCATGTCATATGTATCAGAGTTGATGGACTCTAAAAAATGTTATACGGCACATATTATGGATATGCATCGTTTTGATGGCTTTTATATTATTGTCTTGTGTTAAATGCGTGTGCTAAATGCCAATCTAGAATATTGTTTACAATGATATCTACATAGTGATTTTGTGCTCTAGGTACATGACTGAATGTAATGATTTCAAATTCACGCATCAAAATATTTACTCGTAAATATCTTCTAAAAAGGATAGGATTATGCACACGATAGACACCATTCAATCGCATGACAAGAAGCAGGGAATATAAATGAACATGAATGTGGAGGATGTGATGGGAAAGGGGTTCGGCTAATAAACCTCACACTGCATCATATTCAGCTTGATTATTGGTGGCAGTACCAATGCATACACCGTTCGAGAGAACAAGCGAATGCAAGGGGGTAAAAATGGCCCAACCTGCTGAGGCTAGCTTCCAGGAGTAGCGACTTGCACCATCGGCATAACCGATATAAGGTGTGGATGGAGGGTCCATTGGAAAGGTGCCACAAGAAAATAAATGGGGGGATGATGAAAAATGATGGCAACCTGAGTGCAAAGTAGAAATCAAACAAACATTGCGAGAGGGAGTGATCCAGGTAGGATGTCTACCGCCCACACACCGTCGGGAGGGTGGTGTGTGGGAGCTACCTTGTGGGAAGCTTGTGCTTAGGCCACGAAAGTCACCATAGAAACGGATGGTGCCATTCCGCTTATGGGTGGGAAAGATGAAGTCAGGGGTGGAAAAGGCTTCCATGATGTCATCATCACAATAGAAGATGGGGTCACCGGAGGAAGAGAGACCACATGACGAGGCAGAGCTACCTGAATCATCATCATGAGAAGAAAGGTTCACATGCGCGTCGTCACGGGAGGTGATGGAAGAAAAAGAAGATAAGGGATCCAATGATGTTGAGCCTAGGGTGATCGCTGAAGGGAGGTCAAGAGAAACAGAAGGGGAAGTCTCAGAGGGAGCTTCCACCATGGATCTCATGAATGATGATAGGTAGAGGATGGTGGCCGCAGGCTCCGTTATCTCGACATTAGGAGGGGGAATGTCAATGGGAGTGGGTAAATCCTCAAGCTAGCCCGAAGCATCAAGGATGGGAGAGGTAGGCTGGTTCTGTTCAATATCGTACTCCCGAACTATCTCCAAATAGGCATGGTAATGCGTGAGGCGGGGAAAATGGTGGGAATAATGGCCATGGAGATCACACAAAGCACAAGGTTGGTTGGTGTGAATAGTCTTAGGGTTCTTGGTGGTAGTCGAGGAAGAAACATAGGCTTCAGGGACCGTAGACTTAGGGAACGCAACATTAACCATGGGCTTGATAGGAGGTAACTCAGGACATGTATGGGTGGCATGACCGATGACATCACACAAAGCACAAGGCTTTGGAGGCAGAGGAGGAGCAGGGTCAGTCGGGGCAGCCTTGTCTTTTGATGCCCTGTTGCGAGCTTTTCCATTTTTACCTGAAGCTATCGAAATAGGAGAAGATTCCTGTTGAGGTGGCTAATGCATTGTAGCAACGGGAGGAGTCATGGGGACCGGTTGAACTGAGGTCAAAGCAAGATAAGGTTTGGGTTGACCAGGTGGGGTAATGGTTGGGGGATCGAGGTACCAGATGGGAATCCCCAAGGTCAGGTTAGGAAGGGATAAGGTAGCCATGACAGGTACCAAGAACACTCTAGGAGGAGGAGCTAGGAATGGTATCTGAACAGAGGGGTAATTGCCAGGCAGGACGGCTCCAAGATGGTTAAGGCCTGGAGGAACCATTTTAGGAGGGTAGAGAGGCTCATGGATACCAGTTGTAGGTGAAGGGCTAGGAGGAGGGGGTCCAATAGGCTGAATCAAAGGGCTAGGAGTAGGCTGCAGAGGGCGAGGCTGCTGACTAGCTGAAGTGGGCCGCTTGAGGGAAGCCCGAGACGATTGCATCATGCAAACATTCGATGAGATAGGATCAAAGACAGGAGGAGGAAGACCAGGGAATGTACCAAGAAAAGAGGAGTCTTTGTAGACTCCGGGTGAGAAACTAGTCAAGGGATCTATTAGTGTCAGTATTGTCATACTGCCATCAGTGATCACAATATGCTCTTTTGCATTTGCATAGTAGGAGTCTCATACTATAAATTTTTATCACTCCATTAGGTCATGGATCCACTGATGGTTGGGGTCACTTCGGTTTTCCCTCATGAAAAATACTTGCTGGTTCTCCTCTCTATGGTTTTTAGTCATGATTCATTTTCACTCTGCAGTTCATTTTATTGGGTCATAGGGTTTGGTATCATTAGGTTTTAGGGTTCCACCTTAGTCAAATTAATGATGAAAGTGTCAATAAATATCAGCAAGGACATGGGGATTCCAAATAAACTCAAAGTATAGTATCTGGAAAAGTCAAAGAAGTTGTTCTTTTAAGCTTAATGTAATTTTCACCTCAAAACATGTTTTGAGGTGAAAAAAGATTATTTTGTTTTTAGTATCATTTCTTAGGTAATGTTATGTTTCTATATGTAATAAGTTGAACTTCAAAAGCTACTATCTCCATAAAGCCAATGTTAGTCTTTCGCAGTCCGTCACCAAGGGTCAAAGGGGCTTTTTCTCTCTCTAGTTTTCAAAAGTGTTCTACACATTATTTTCAGTGCAAATCATATTCTAAGCATGTTCATCAGAAGCAGCTCAGAAAAATATTTCCAACGGTATATCACACTCCCGAAATCAGCTTATGGATCGGAAAATATTCCCAAATGAATAAATGACTCAAAAAGTACAACTTTGCCCTTTTTTCCATTACTTCACTGGCCTTTAACTTTAAAATTCTTACCTTTTTCTGTATTTTTTCTTTACTGCAAAGTCTTTGTATTGCCGTCTCCTACAACCCCGATGCGATCGCATCGCATCATCGCATATCGCATTTCCCGTAGCACCGAACCCTGCCATCCCAATTCCGCCGATGCGATAATCCTCCATCGCATCGCTTCATCATTCTCTGCTGATGCGATCATCATTTCCATCGCATTGCTCCATCCCCCATCGCATCGTTCTATCGCCCGTCGCTCCTCGTTCATTGCTCCAATCGCTCCATCGCTCATCGCATATCGCGATTTCCTCCGCCCGAAACATTCCCTCTCCTCTTCCATTTGTGATTGCGATTCCCATGGCCCACCACTTCTCTTTCTGCTCGTTTATAAGGAAAAATGGCTTTTCTCCATTCAAATGAGGCACATTCGTTTTATTTTTTTAAAAGGGTTTTCTTTAGCAAGAAGGTTAAAAGGGGCGAGCATTCTGTTAAGGCTGTAAGTAACTGTGAATGCAGAGAACATTACAGCACCAACTCACGAAACGAAAGGAAACGATAAATGTGGCAGAAAATTGGTTCCAGATTTTTTTTCTTTCCATTAGCTGGAGTAAATGTAACAAATAATACTTCCAGATGGTCGAGTATACAGTTTCCTCTCTTTCAGAGGTATATTGTTGGGTTTTTCTATCTTCAGGTTTTTGTTTGTGGGCAGGTGAAACAACTCCTCTTTTTACAAATTTTCTCCATGAGGCTAGTCTATTTAATGTAATTTTTCAGTCATTTGTAGAGGTTGGAATCACTTGGGTGCTCTAAGCTTGATTCTAGATTATTTGTAATCAGTTGGCATGAAATTAATAAGATTTGCAGCTATTTTTATGGGATCCCCGTGGTATGGAATTTTAGCACAGTTTCTTCTTTTGTAATCATTTGTTTAAATGTTTTATGTATGTCATCATTCATTCCATTTCTGTTGAATGTTTTCAAGTTAGATAGGTATAATCCATTATTACAGTGCTCTGCCTTGGGAAATCATTCAATATTTTATATTTTCTACTGTTTGAGAAGGATTCATCTCATATTCCCTCCTCAACTCCTCACCAGTCTTAAACACTTCACATCATTAAGCCAAAGGTGTTAAAGTTCATGCCTACCTTGCCCTATAGAATACCCTGCATTTCTGATTTAATTTCCCATATTTAAACTGCCCAGCTCCATCTGATCCAACAAACACCAACAAAATCTATCAAAACCTTTCTAGCTACTATACCTAGCCTAAAATATTTTTTCCGCAGTCATCCTTGACTAAGATTCCTTACGGAGAGAGCCCTCTCCCTACCTGGTAGGGCTAGCTACAAGGTTAAGTGTGGTTTGTGGTTACCCTGGCTTGCCTTCCTTCAGTCTGAGGTCAATCTAGGTGCTAACAGGATCGACCGTTTTCTTATTGGCCACCAAAGATATGATGGACTCAGGGGAGGTCTGAGACTTCAGTTCATAATATGTCAACTGGTCAATGGTGACTATCTTTCCATTATGGGTAAAGGAAATCTTGCGGTGAACCACAGATGGGACAACAGACTTCGCATAGGTGTAGCTACGACCCAATAGAATGTTGTAATCTAAGGGGGCATCAATGAATTCTACATCAACGCAAACAGTCTTGCCCGCAAAAGTAATAGGAAAATTGTGGAACATGCCAATGGGCTTGGAGGAGTGGCCATCCCATGCTTGGAGGGTGATAGTGGAAGGGTCCAACTCAGGTGATCCGAGTTGCTTCCAAACCAAAGCGGACATCACACAGGTGGATGCCCTCTCATCAACGATATAACGGGAAATGTTGGTGTTCCAGATCTTGATGGGGATTTGGAAGGTGACAGAAGTAGGAAGGGGAGGATGTTTTGATCGATCAACATCGAAGACGATTAAGCGATCACTTGAAGGATCAAAAGTGCCCATGGTAGATAATAGAGCTTTTCGTTGTGAAGGGCATGACTGGAGGAGTTCCAGCGTTGAGATGGCAAGAGGAGATTACGTAAAATCATCTACTATACTATACGAATGGGAAGCTTTGCCAGAAGTAGCATTTCAACGTAATGGTCCCTTAGGGATCTTGGTATGAACCTCTTCCTTAGGCTGAGGGATCTGTAAAGGACCGTTAGTTGTCAAAAGAGGCTCTGTAGAACCTGAAGAAGGGGGCTCGGGGGCAGACGTAGCAGGAGACTGTTGTACTGATGAGACCAAGTCTGAAGGTTGAGGTCAATGGTAATAGGTTGGTTGGAGTTCATCATGAGAATTTGGTAATCAGAGGTACCATATGGAGGAGGTTGAGTGGCCGCCTGACCTTCAGGTGGTTGGGTAGCCACGAATCCTTCTTGAGGGAAAGGAATAGTAAACACATCCGGCTGACTAGGCGCAACATTGGGAGGGACAGAAGGGGAGGCTTGTTGTCCTTGAGATGCTACTTGAGACTCCCACATATGCCGCATCTGTGGTAAAAGAGGACAATCGTGAATGTAATTACCATAAAAATCGCAACATGAATAAGGCTTATTCGTGCGAACAGGTCTGTCCTGGTTGGGCTGAGTGCCCTATTGCTGGTTAGCAGTGTTAGGTGCATTATTTTAAGGATTAGGTCTAGAATTACTGGGGACAAATTGATTTTGAGTGCCTTTCCTCTTCTTTTTGGAAGTAGGAGGATTAGTCGTGTCCTGCTGTGCATACACCTACCCCTAAGGGGGCGGTGGTTGCTGTTGCGGGGGTTGATAAGGTAAGGGAGGCAGAGGTACTAATGCTTGAGGAGCTGGAGCACCAGGCTGCAGATACATATAATAAGGAGGTTGGGTAAAAATTTGGTAAACAGGTTGGGCAAAAGGAGGAGGCATGCTGTATCCTGGATACATGCTACCGGGAGGGGGAAAAGTGCAAGCCCCTTCCCGAGGGAAACCATAGCCCATGGGAGGCTGAGCGTATGGATGAGAAAGAGCTCCAATGATACCATCGACAACATGAGATGCCCTCGGTGCATTGGCACCACTGGGTCTAGGAAGATCACGTAGAATGGTATAAACATAACCAGATTGAACGTAGATCAAGTCATATTTTAACGCAATCTGGAGAGCAGCTTCTTCGGTTTGAGGAAAATGCAATGCGACATCTTTGCTGATAGCAAGCAAAAGGGATCTAAGGAACCAATCCATGTAGACACGGTCTTCGAAGGTAGGGGCTCGACATAGGCTCTTTCTTCTCCGCCATTCCTAGACATGATCTGATAGGAGGGTCGTAGATGATTGACAGAAAGAAGTCAAAAGTTTGGTACCAGTGTCATAACGAAGGGGAAGCTGGAAATAAGACAGAAAAGCCCAGGCAAGAGTCACAAAGGTGGTATGAGAGGATGAGGCCTGATCAACATACCACTTAGAAGCTTCGCTAGTAAGCATACGTTGGAACAACCGAAGATGGATAGAGTCATCGGTAATGGAGTTAGACGAACACCACATGTGGAAAGATCAAACATGATTTGTAGGGCATAGCAGGCCAACCAACGTCGTGGCGTATAGGGTCATTGATCAACTGGTTAAAATTGGGAAGACTGAGGCCTGCCATATAGGGGAGCAAGGGAGCAACCAGGGTAGTTCCTGTTGCGGTCCCACTAGTAGTAATCCCAACGTTAGGGCCGGGGCTACCACCAGCATTAGGTCCTGAACTAGACATGGTGAAGGTGATAGGGGGAGAATCGGGGGAAAAACTAGAAGGGGAACCCAATGAACCAGAAGAGGAGTCAGAGTGCGGGCTTGGTGGAGGACTAACTCAAATCCTACACGGAGGACTAAGTCTTCCAACTAGAAACTGAGGATGAAGGCCAAGAAGTCTTTAGGATAAATGCCTTGGGGGCGCAATGATGAAAGCACAAATACGACACAAAGGGAAGAGAGACCAAAAAGGGTAAAGAGGTGCAGGATCAACTGATTATAATGTCGAAAAAAGGGTAGAGAGGTGCAGGATCAATTGATTACAATGTTAAAGTTGCCTGGCGGTGTTAACCAGGATCTTCTTCGCTTAGGGTGTGTGTGTCAAGTGTGTAAATTTTAATTTTTAAACCTAGACGTTTGCAGAGAAAAATAAAAATTGTGCTGTATAACTGTAAATAAACCCACAGATAACAATATATGGAATTGAAATAATAGAAAATAAACAACTAATTATGCATTAATCTAAACCCAAGGAGGCGGCCCTCTCAACAATTAGTCTGTAGGTGGGAGAAAATCAAGTCAAAACACACCAAAATAGCCAATAGATCTAAATTCGGGAGGGAAAATGATCTAAAGGTTAGATCTGCTGGAAATAGGTTCAGAAAAACAACAAAAAATCAGAGGAAAAATTACTGTAAATGAGGTGGAAAAAGTGTATAACCTGGAGGGAATCGGAGGGGACCCTAGAGGAAAACCCAAACAAAACTAAAAAGAGGTGTTTAAGAAACCATATAATCATCCATGCAACATAAAAATATCCCAGTAAACTACATTTCTATTAATCCTTGCAACAATATATCATTACATCTAGCTCGAGAGCCTCATATCAACATCATAGAATAGCATAATAGATCAATACATAACCATATAATCCAAATAAAAGACACAATGTGGCACTAATAGCTTTGCAAAAACATTTCAGTACCCTCTTCCCCTTTCTTCCTTTCCCGCTTGTCCTTCTTTATATTTCTGCACTTGCTTGGACTGTCAACTCTCTCTCGTGGACTCTGTTAGTGTAAGTATTTGCATCCTTCCACGAGTGATCAAATAAAATCTTTCATGTCATATTAAGGATCCCATTCTGAAGTTTTTGTCCTTCCATTAGGTCATCATGCAAAAATTTGGTGACTTGGTGCAAATTTAGGTCAAACCTCACTCTTTTCAGAAATTACTTATTGGCTCATTTCACCACTTTGATGAGTGTACATCAGTCATGAGTTGTCATCATCATTTCAGTATTTTCATCATGAAGTTCATTTAGTCAGAGTCTCCAATAGGTATTAGGGTTTTCAAGGTCCATCAAATCACCATTTGCATGCATAAAAGACCAGCAAGTAAGAGAGTGACAATAAACACATTTTATCATGAAAGTTTGATTTGTAAATTAAATTCCAATTCAATATGTAATTTTATGTTTCTTAATATGTAATAAGTTCTTATGGTTCCAAGGTAGCTGCATACTTAAGGTTCCATCAGCCAAATAAGTCAATGTTCTAAAAGCCATAGTGTTAAAAAATCCATCAAAAGATCAAATCCAAAGATCAAGTTCAAAAGGTAAAGTGCAATGTTAAATTTGAGTTCAAAAGGAAATGTTGGTCCCAAAGTCAATTTATGAAATTTTACCAAGTACAAAGGGCCATCAAAGACCAAAAATACACTCATTTTCATCCTCATGCATTGAGCTCTCAGGCTCCCAAGTCAAAAATCAGCTTTTGAGCGAGAAAATCAAGTTTTTTGGAAGGCGTTGTGCTCCTGCTTGAGGCGTTTCACTTTTGATAGAGAGGGCACTGCGCTCCTGCTTAAGGCGCTGCACTCCTCCTTAAGGCGCTGCGCTTTTGCTAGCTTCTCCCACAACTTCAAATATTCATTGCAAGTGGTCCACTCATTAAACAAGGGTTTCTTCAGTCAATTGCAAGTAGGTTACACTTCTCAAATCCCTCCTTTTGGTTTATTATTGTGAATTTATGGTGCAAACATTCCTTACTTACCATTTCAAGTTTTGAGCCAAGAAACCCTAGCTTTCATCATTGCAAGCCAAAATTGTTTCCCTACACCCTATTTTCCCTTCCCACACTCTAGAAACACTCCCCCTACCCCTACATCACCTTAGCTCTCATTCCCAAGTCCCATTTCCTAAAACCCTAATCCTAGACTGCATTTTCGTAGGCAGTCCTACAATATCCCTGTAATAAAATTCCCTACCCTATCTCCCTAAGTTTTTCTATCCCCTACCACTTCCATAAGCTCCGTAACTACCTTCCCAACTTCCCTAAATTTTCCTACACTTATCCCAACTCCCTAAATGGACTTCCTAACTCTCTTACCCTTCCCATTTTCCCTACAGTTTCAGAACAAGACAAACACTATGGAGGAGGAAAGATATATTATGGAGGAGGAGATGAACATAGAAGAGGAGAGGAGACACCACAAAGGAGGGAGGATTTTGAGGCTTGAGCCATCCAACACTAGAGAATTTTTGGCCTCACATGTGACAGTTAGTTGCTTCAAACATGGTGGCTGTTTTGACTTCTGTGAGATGGTCCAAAGAGTACAACATCACCCTGCTTTGACCAGAGTTTTCATCTCTAACCTCAAAGATAACCAAGAGACCATTGAAGGAGTAACCTTCAACATCTCCACATATATCATTGTTTTAGCCACAGGGATACCCAATGTGGGTGAAAAATGGTTTAAGTCCAAATATGTAGATGCCCAACGTTATGAACCAATTCTCAAGCCAAGGTACAAAAATGACAAAAAAAAATTCTTTCCTTTCAGTCACCTACTTGATAGATTTGCTCCCATGATGAAGATCATCATGAAATATTTCTCCTGTGAGGGTAGATTCTCCAGAATATATGCCTATCACATCAAACTTCTCATGCACTTCACTAGGGTGAAATTTATCAACATCCCTCACTATTTGTACAGGAGTATTGATAAAATGTCATACATAGTGCAAAACACAGAGTATGAACATCAGATCAACAACCTATTTCATCACTCTCTAATCAAAATAATTGTCCTTAATAATCTCAATCAACTAAACATTGCATGGGAGACCTTTATTGAGAATGATTCCTTCAATACTCCACCACCTCAACCTGCTAGACCAATTCCACCACCAACATTAGTGTCTCAAAGAAAAACATGGTCATCTAGCAGGGCTAAAATGAAAAGGCCAAAGAGGCCAAAGAAGTCAAAGAAACCAAAAAGGTCAAAACATACTAGAGGGGCCCTAGGCAAGTGTTTTCTCCACAGATTGTGGAAGGGGCTTTGCCTTCTTCATCAGCAAAGCAGGTACATCAGGATGAGCAACGAGAAGAGACAATTGTCCATGAAGAGGAAGACCTTCATGAGGAAGAAAGATAATTTGAGTTGATGGAATTGGATGACCACGATGATCATGAGGTCTCAAAGATGATCATAAAAGAGAAGGATGCCATGATCAAAGAACTGCAGGAAAACATGGCAAGAGCCCAATTTGTCATATCATTCCTTGAACAAGAGAACAAGTAGCTGAAAGATGAGCAGGAACTCATGGAACTAGAGTTGCTAAAGGAAAATAGACAAGAAATAAAGGGTAAGGCAATGATGGAACCTAATGACTCTGACCATGATGATACTAAAACCATCAAGTCAAGACCAAAAACAAGAGGTCTTAAGAGAGCTCTAGAGCAGGAAAAACATGAGGCATAGAAACTTAGTTTTGAGGAAAGGATTGCAAAGGAAGTTGAAGATGATAGAGAGGTATGGCTAGAAAGAGTTAACCTGCACCTTGAGAAGCTCCTCCATAAGGCAAACAAATACAATGAGATGCTCATATAGATTTCCAACAGGTACATCACTAGAAACAAGATCTGCAACATCAAGCTTAAGTAATTGAAGGATAAATAGAAGCAAACCCTAATCAAGCAAAAGGAGGAGGATAAACCTGAGATCCTTGCTGATGCCTCCCTGATTACTTGATACACTTAATTAACACTTTATCTACCCATTTTTAAGATTTTTGGGTTATTTTTTGCAATTTTGGGCATTTTCACAAATTTTGACAGAATTTCAGCACAATCCACCTGTAAAAAATGCAGCACCTAGGGCGCTGCGCTTTTTCTGGGAGCCTCCAAATGACAAATGGTCACCACCATTAGATTCAGAAGGCCATATACATCAAATTTTTACTATTGGAACATCAAATTTGGACATTCTGAGAGGGAGAAATGACCAAAAACACCCAAAGATTCACCTTTATGCCTCCTTTTTCATGCTGACGCTGCGCTTTTGACCAGTCTTGGGAGATTTGACTTTTGAGGGCCTTAAATTCATCATTTTCAGAACTTAAGGGAATTTTTGGAAACTATATAGGAGCATATTTCCAATGAGCTATCTTGGGCTCAATTGGGACTTCAGGAAGGCCTCCAAAAGTGGCCTTGAAGTTGGCACTGCGCTTCTACTTTAGGCGCAACACTTTTGCTTCAGGCGCTGCACTTTTGCCAGTTGCCTAATATTTTCAAAATTTTCTAGATTTATCAGTTGGTGATAGAATTTATGAGTTGTTACTAATTTAAATCATCCATTTAAATGTAATTATGTCCTAAATAATTACTAGAGGGTAGATACATTGGGTAAAAGTGTATTTTTGGGACAAATGAATCAGTTTCACCAAAGTTAGGGATGAGTTTGTTGACCTCCCTAGTATTTGGGTTTCCGTTGAGAACTTTGTGGATCAGCTACACAAGTGAGGGATTCAACCCCTGAGCTGGGGAGAATCAGTTTTGGTCTATATTATTCACTTCTTTTCTCATAGCAAGGGTTGGGTGCTATTGGATTGATCTTGGAACACTTTTTGTAATCAGACTTTTGGCAAGTAATAACAGACTGAGTTGCATCTATTTTGATGGAATTATTGTGGTAAAATAATTTGACATTGTTTCTTCTTTTGTTTTGCTAATGTGTGAATGTATTGTGATTCATATTCATCTCATTTCTAAATGTAACTGTTTCCTAAGTCTGAAAGAAAAAATTCATTAAGATTATGCTCTGTTTTGGAGGGTTAGTTACAAATTGTTTCATCTTCTTCTAGTAGGAAAGAATTCATACATCTTATGCTCTTTCATCAAACCCTAGCAGTCTAAACCACCTCATCAGATATCCTCTTGCATTTAACTGCTTACTTACCTTACTCCATCAGATCCCTCCAATTCTGATCCTTGTTTGCCCTGACCTAATTTCTTCCCTAACCTATTCACCATCCAACACCTCAAAATTCAATCAATAAAACCCCTGTGCTACTATACCTAGCCTAATATCTCATTGATCCTGTTGTGGCTCATTTGCAAATTCTTTTATTTTAATATTTCAAAAATACAAAAAAATGGAAAAATATAAAAAAGTATAAAGTTTCTCATACTTTAGCATAAAGATGTAATATTTTGTATAAGTTTAAAGTTAAAAACTTTAAAATATTCATGAAAGTGGGTCCCAATGCTCAGTTAATAAACAAGCAAGTTTGTGAGTGGGATCCGAAGATTTGTTCGGCAGGAGATAAAAGCGGCAACCCGCAGGCACATACAACACACGGGTTAATTAGGAGGGTGCCTCCGCAGTTGACCCTGTTAACTGCGGGGCCGATCAAAATTTGTGGTCAAGATTAACTACGGGGGCATGACCCCGATGAGATCGCCGTACCTTTGAGCCTCCTGCAGTGACGTATGCCGCTGGTTGGCAAAAACTATCAGCCACATCATGGTACCGTTTAATGGTCTTTTGGTTCGTCAAGTCAACATTTAATTTGTAAGCCCCGCACCACCTATTTAAAATTGGTTCCTCTTTTCACAAGGTTATTGTTGTTTCCCTATACTTGTCAATTTTATTTCGCCTGTGTCTTCCATTGTTGTCTGCCACCTTGTCATTGTTCACCACCCTAAGCAGAATTATGGCCAAGCTTTCATCTCTTTCCAACTCATCCAACCATATTCCTCTCATGGACATTGAGAGGGATATCTGAGACACTGTCTGCTCTTTAGATCATCTCCAATTCTATCAATAGGTCTGTCTGAATGAAAAAACATGTCCAATTTTCTCCACCATGGCTAAAACAGGTGTATTGTCTGCATGTATTCCAAAAACACAGCTTTTTCCTGAGTTTGTGCACTGGCTAGTGTCTGTTATGTACCCAGGAAAATGCTTTGTAATGAATTGTCTAGGAGAGAATGTCTTACAAGTATCAGCCCTGTTAATTCGTCAAGCCTTGTGTTACCCAGAGTCAAAATCCTATGTCCAATTCACTGATGATTCATTGATAACACATTATGATACTCTTGTAGGTCAAGATTTAAATCAATTTGTCTTTTTCCTGAAGCCAGATACGAATCGGTTTGTACATGACAACAAAGAATTATCCATGGAAGTTTTCGATGCAGAAGTCCGATCGGTGCTGAGGTGTATTTCAAAGATATTGGGAAAAGAATATGACAACACAATTGACAAATCAGTTCTGGGAATGTTTACATTGATGATGAAGCTAGGGGTAGTGCTGGATATTCCTTCATATTGGAAAGAAGTTGTCAATACTCAACTCATGAGTCTATCACTCATTGGATCATTCAGGTTCCCCTCTCTTATCATTTACCACTTTTTATATCAAAATGTGGAAGAATTCTTGAATTTGGGGTTAAATATCATGGATGTAAATAAAAATAGGTAGTCAGTAGTGTTCTGGACTGATGTAGTAAGAGAAGAACAGAATGAGGAGGGTCTATTTGATTTTGCAAATCATTTTATGTCTACTGCATATAAAATTCTAAATGGGGTTTCTCCCCCATGCTTCCTGCCAAAGACTCAAGAGTTCCTGCAGTTGGGAACAAATTGTAAGTTTGGAGATTGGTATGTTTTTGAAGATTATTCAGAAATTAGACTTTATGGGGCCAGGGTGAACCATATAGGATTCCTATATTTGTGCCTATGAGGTTATTTGCTTTAGAGTTCATTAGGCAGAGTTTAAATGTTGACCAAATACCTTTTGTACCTATGAAAAAGGGTGATATGTTTAAGATACCTATGTCTGTGGGTCCATTTATAGTCAACATGAGACAAGCAGTTGATGAAGTCAATATGATGTTAGATGGAATGCACTTGCTATTAGGAGATAAGTGGGCTTATGACCCCCATAAAGTGATTTCAAATAGGAGAATTGAAAATGGTTATTCAAAATTTGTTCATGAAAGGAGACCTGACATAGAGAAGCTAGCAAATAAGGGTTTTGCAGGTTCTTTTGGCTCAAATATACAAACTCCTGTCATATTTGAGAAATCTAGCAAGAGGAGTAAAGAAGTAGTTGTTGATTCAGAAGATGAAGAGCAGAGAGCTGAAATGAGAACAAAGTTCAATGAAGACTTAGCAGGTGCTCAAAATGGTTTCTCACTACAACTAGGAGGTGAGAAAAATGTCCCAGCCTCACCAAGAAGACATGGAGATGCTTAGGAGCAAGTACCCTTGATTAAACATGTATTTGCCCATATTGCTGAAAGAAATAAAAATATGAAGGCTAGCATGGAGGCACAGGCTGAGTATCATATAACTCTAGATCAAACAAGGTTGCTGACTGCCATGGATCTTGAAAAAGATCAGTTTAAGATTTCCCTTTCTCATCCCTCTGATATGAATATAGGGTCATCCAATAGTTTTAATACTGTAAATCTAACTGTTGATGTAAGAAAGTATCCTTTGCTTGATAAAGTAAATTTACATATGCAAACAGGTCAACTGATAATGAATGATTTGACCAAAACTAATGCAATGGCTCTTAAGGCTGAGAACATGCTAGGGAAGGTCATCAAGCAATTGAAATTGGAGAAAGGCAACTCCAAGGCTTTGACAACACAAAATGAAGAACCTAAGAAGATAATTGTAAAGATTGGGGTAGATCCAAATGACAAGTCTGTTGTGAAAAAGTTGCTAAAAAGTGTAGAATCTGAGATTTATGTGTTGAAGAAAAATTTGAAGCTACCTACAGGGGAGCATTCTATGGTAGCAGAGGTGGCAGAAGTGGAAAGTGAGAAAGAGAGCCTTCTTCAGCAACTCTTGCAGAAAGAAGAAGAAATTACTAAGTTAAAGGAAACTGTGCTGTCATTACATAATCAGATTGATTCTCATTCCCGCACTATTATTTTTCCATCTGGAAATGATGATCTAACAGCATGGATATCTCAATTGAACACTAAATTGAAGATGGCAGAGAGAGATCTCAAAAGGGCACAAAATTATCTGGAGACAGTAACAAAAATAATGAAAGCCAAGGATGGGGAGATCAATAAATACATGATAGATTGCCAAACGACTGATGCTAAGATTAGGAGTCTAAAGAAAAAATTGAAGGGAAATATATCTCTAATACAGGCTAAGGGCATCATCTGGAATGAAATCATTGAAGAAATGAAAGTAGCTTGGGGATCTCTGACTATTGTGTCAGAAGAAAAAAACATTATCAGAGATTTTGAGGAGCAGGTTATGGCAGACAAGCAGAAGACTATTAACAGAGCTATTTGGGCAAGAAAATTATTGATTTCATTGATTCAAACACTGACCAAGAGTTAGAGGAAAATGAGATTAAAGATAGGATTCAATATGCCGTGGAGATTAAAAATTTGTTTGTTAAAAATGATTGCAGGAAGACCACTAAGAAGAAGTTGGCTAAGATCAAGGAAGCAATAAACAAGTTGACAATCTGTATGACAAAAGAGCCAGGGCAGGATTGCCATCATGCTGGGGCCTTGGAGGCAGTCTTTTATCATGGGATTATTATGAACCACTACTGATATTAGAAAAAATAAAGGTGGATAACACTCATGAGAAGACTCATATTTTGAAAGGGGCAACATTTATTAACTTTCTTCAGAGGCACTTTCAACTATTATGGTTGGTGAAGACCTTATTTATAGAGAGACCATCATTCAACAGAATCACTGCCTTTAGACTAGAATATCATAGGCTGATTAATTCACCTAAGACAAACATTGAGGTGTGGAAGATATACAGAGCTAAATGACTGTTCTACCTAAATATCCCTCAACTTCAGAGAAAGAAAAGTCAGCAAATAGAGAGAATACAACAACAACGAGACTAGTTCATATTCAACAAATAGATTAAGATTTAAGTTTTATTTCTATTTGAAGAGGATGTTATTGTAATAAGACATTTTGATGATATGTAATAGGTAGTTTAAGATTTTTCAAGTATTTTGAGCAGTTAGGAGTAGTTTCAGCGGTTACAAACTGCTTTACATTGTATTTAAAGAAAAAGAATTGAGAGGAAAAGGTTATGAGTTTTGGACATTTGGACTACTGCAAATTTTTTACTCAATTTTTTGACGACAAATGAATGAAGATCAAGATTCTTGAATCTGTTGTTATTAATATGTTTTCCAGTTTCCATTATGTATTTTCCTTCTATGAAGAAAATGAAGTAATGAAGCTGCAAGTCTCTTTTTACATATGTAATTAAGAGTTAAATATCCTTAATGTGCGCTCCTTCATTTTAACTATTCTACTTTCATAAAATTTCCTCTTAAGTTTAAAGTGATAGATTCTATTTATCAGCATATCAGTTTGGGCTTCCTTTCTTTAGGTTCTTCTTATCACTCCATTTAATATCAGCAGATAATAGCATTGTGAAATATTTATTGCATCAGATTCTTGAGGGTTTAATAATACATTTCTGAAGGTGATTAAGAAGAGACCATTTGATATAATATTTTTGTGTCATATATATATAAATTTCTTGAGCACTGATTCCTTACCACAACCAAGGGATTGTTTCTTAAGATATAATAGATCCATTCATATTGGCTGATATCCATTGGAGAGAGCCCTCTCCTGCTTAGTAGGGCTAGCTACTTGGAAAAATATTGGTCTGTGGTTACCTTTGCTGGTCTCTTCTCAGCGTCAGAGATCCGGTGGAGTGCTAATAGACTCCACCTTCATTCTTTTTCGGTTGCTTCTATTGCTCAGATGTCAGCATTATTTTCTGCTAGGATGTGGATACTTGCTTTCTCCATTCCTCCACAACTGTTAATTCACCATGGGTTCCTTCCTCCTTTCTGTATGCCTCCCTCTGTAGCTTCCTAATGGCTATCCTCGTAAAATGTTGTCTTCCTTCTAGCTTGTCATATAATATCCTCGCAAAATGAAGGACCTAACATGCCCCAACCATAGTTTATTGACTCATCCCCAAGTAAATCCCTTGCTGACGCTATTAATGTTCCTAGTTCTGCTGCTGCATCTGGTGCTTCCAATGCTTCTGGCGTTGCTTCTTGGGTTGCTTCCTAGGGAAAATTTTAAGAACCCCCCCTAAATTTATATGTATAATAAATGGGTGAATCTCCATGATACATAGGAAAGAGGAAGGCGATTTTATCAATAATACAAAATGTATATATAATTTTTTTTCCGAATCTCTCACCATATTATATTATCTTATAAAATCATGGTGAATCTTTCTCTGAATTATAAAATATTGTAAGATCTTGGCGAATCTTTCAATAAATAATAAACACTTTTTAAAGGGCAAAAAAAGTTCATAATGAGTATTTGTTCTTGACTTCGACACCCTTCAAGAATTCGTTCAGACCAACTTTAATGCCTCTGCAAATTATCAGGGAATTTCAGTCTATTATAGACCTTAGACAAACTCTCACATTGTCTCAGATGACCAACAGAGTTTTGTACAAGATACACGATTTCTCCTGCAAAATGTTACCCCAAAAACCCTCTGCACTTGTATAATAACAAAGTGATTCAAAGTGACTCGGATCTGCTTCAGGCTAGGCCAATCTTCCGCATGCCCTCAGAAAAAAATGGATTTTGCTCCATGTGTGAACGTCTAGCTTCAAGTAGTATTTCAACCTATCTTAGATCAATTCTTTGGAATTATTCAACTTTAAAACTTTGAATTGTTCAAACAATTCTCTTTTTATATACCTCATAACATAGTTGCATGCCCCAACCTTGAATCACAGAAAGAAAAAAAGAAACAAAACCCCTCGTCCAGATATCAGAAATGTGTTAAATCTGCCTCAGAAGATTAATATGTTTGTTCTTATTGATCTCAAAAAAATTCATAGATCCTCCAAAGCTTGGACGACTTGCCTCAAGGTTTCCAGATAGAATGTTTCCTTGAATCTCTTCAATTCCGGCCTTAGAGAGATTATATTCAACTCCATGAGAGTCTTGGAATACCTTAGAGGGTCTTTCCTTCTTAGATCCTTCCCAAAATACTTCATTGCTCCATTTGATAGTAAAATCCCTATTCCAGAACAAAATAAAATGACTAGGTAGGGTGGGATCACCGCCACCGAAACTATTCCAAAGAGAAAATTGATTTGAAATAGAGACAAATAATCCAATTCAACGATGCCCCCAATTGAATATAACCCTCTTGTATTTATAGATTTCCTTGAGGGGGTTTTTCTCCTTAATCAATTGAATGGGGTTCATAACAAACCCCATCTTTGGGATTTTTCACCTCAGCTATCCCAAAACTTGGGTATTTTGGAGTTTTCCCCTTTATCAATGACTATAGCCTATGGGATCGATAGGCTACTTTGTCCCTTGGGGACATTACATGCACTCAGTGCCATTTTGATATATTCACCTGTACATGGTATATATATGATCAAACTTTGCATATTTTATCTCTATTGTTTTGGAATCATGGCTTTAAATTTTAAAAATATTTTTTTTTCATTAAAAAATAATTATTTCATGTATTTTTATAAAGATCAGTTCATTGAGATCTGACTAGTCTGTTTTTTCTGGTTCCGTTTCAAAATCCAGTTTGATAAGTGGATTAGGTCAGTCACTGGTTCCGATTTTAAATACTATGGTGTGTGTGCACACCCACATTTTTGGAGTGAGGGGAGGGGTTTATATATTTAAAGTTCAACTAGACAAGAACATTTGTTTACCCTTCTTTAAAAAAAAAAAAAATCCTACCCAATTAAACTCGCCATTTCTTGAGATACGATAACATTCAATTTTTTCCATAGAAAATATTGTCAAACATGGTGACTGAGTATATACATATACACTCTACAAGGCATGTTGAGAAAAGGTAAGAATATCAACTCTGGCATAGCCTGTATGGATTGAGATACCAAGTTAAATTATTAATTTATTGTCTTCTAGAGTGAGAATTATAACATTTCAAAAGGAGCATGTAAAACTAAAAAAACCCATCATGAAGCCAAACATTCATTAAAATTCATATTCATTTTCTACAATTTTTCTTGTTAATAGATGCACAACTTTTTGGGAGATGGATACAGGCCACCTAGAGTCCTAGACTACTTTATTTTAGCCAAGTGACACTTTAGATTCTAGGAATTATACAAAAAAACACACTGAAGCATGGGAACAATGAAAAAGAAGCTCTGGTAAATTTAAAAAGTGTATTGGGGAATGTGTAATGGTAAAAGAATAAATGTAGGAGAAACAAGTCTTACGAATTTTATGTACCAATGGGACCACTACTGTCAAAACTGTCCATTGTAACTTTTGGGTTGAAATACAAAGAGAAAAATAAAAGTAATCAACATTGCACAACCCCCTAGATAAAAAACAGTCAAATAAAAAAGGAAATGATATAAAAATTCTCAAACGTTCACACAAATAAGAGTTTCCTGCATCAAAGCCTAACATTTATGTTTGGCACTCACTTTTGGAAAGATGAAACTGTAACAAGGAGATTTCATAGCAGAAGGCTCAGCAACAAGATTCAGTAAGTGAATGCCTTGAAAATGATCCCCATTGCACTTCTCTTACTGATAAAACTAGATCAAGACCTAACAATGGGATAACTTCTATTTATGAAACCCCATATTTATCCCAAAATATGAAATGTTGAATAGTTATCTTACTAAATTTACTTAAACTGAAAGTCCTAAGTTTGAAAATGTATAGAAAATCCCTAAGTCACTATGAAATGTCTACAACTAATTTAAAATATTCAAGTAAGGGCTTGAAACCATTACAAAGACCCATAATGCAGCACCCAGTTCCAGAGAGTCAATGCACATCTCAGATCCTAGATTGTAGAAAAATCAAAGACTTGATTTGGGATAATTCGATAACAACAATGCCTTCATACCTGAGTTGATAAATCATAGATGATAGAGGAATAATGGCTCATAAAAGGGGAATCAAAGCAAACTTGATGCAATGGAAGGTCTAGCCTTCTTTCGGGAAATCACACACATGGAGGCTTTTTGAGCTGAATAGGAGTTGAAAGGGGTATCACTTTGCTTAGGCTACCTTCCATCTTCTAATCAGATTATCAAGAAGTTGGAAAGGAAGAATATAATCTACTGCGTACTTCTTCTTTTTTAGGTATAAGATGTCCAGTTGGCAGCTTGAACACTAGGATCTGTCACCAACTATTCAAGTCTTGTAGTGGTTCTCCAAGCATCATGAATGAAACATGACACCTTCCATTTTGACTTCTAACATATTGACCAAATTACTAGTTGTTCAGTGCTGAGAAATCTTCACTTTTCTTCATGAAAAAGAAGATTTCTACTTTTATAGGCATTTTCCTAGGATTTAAATGGAGAGATCCAGGAACCAAAATCTTCCTTTTTATCTATTTCACCTCTAGGAATGATCCCGTAGCCATGTTTTTCAGAGAATTTTGGTGATGTCTTCATGGTTGTTACAACTAATGCTGATTGTGTCCATCAGACTGGTGCAATGCTAGTGGGTTATGTCTTGTTTCAAGCCATAATATGAGTACATCAATGTTAGTGCTCCAGAACATGGATTACAGAAAAGGGCCATTTGCAAATTTTGGGTTTCCTACCAGATCCCTATAGAAATTTATGTTTGGGCCTTTTCTACAACAAATATGTATAACATATTACAACCTTCATAATGAATTCCAACTTCCATCTCTCTCTAACATTAAGAGATCATCAAATGCCTAGTGAGACACCAACGAGAATTTTTGTGTTTCATAGAAGACACAATTGAAATTTTATGGTAAGGCCCTTCCTACAAAAAAAAAATGTAGGATGTATTGGAACCGTCAGACTTAGTTGTCTCTCTCTCTGAAAGAAAATATTACTAGTTGATAAATGAGACACCAGTGACATTGTATTTGTGTTTCCACGGTGGGTGCAGTGTTTGCATTGGAGGATTAAATTTAACTTTATAGATTAGTAAAAATGAAACATATGACTATCAAGGTCTTCCGATCATCAAATTCAAAGTATACTATTTCTTGTGGACCTTTTCAACTTTCGAACCTCTTTTCAGTTTTCCCATTTAGGCCTCTTGACATTTTATATAGAATCAATTGGCAGGTGCAAAGTCCTTTAAAATTTAAACCTAATTAAATAAAACAAAGCAATCATATTACCTACCATCTGTATAATATTAGAAAGGAGGAAAAAATTGAATAAAAGGTAGGAGGTTATGATATTTTGATATCTGCAACTACTCCCAAGGAAGAAGTTAGTTGGAGAAATTCTTCACAAAATGCAACAAGTTATTAAGAAAAGGGCTAAAGAACAATGCCTCGTTAAGAGAGAACCGGGATGTGCTCAATTCTATTATTTGTTTCAAAATTAATGAAAATATTATTTATTAAAAATGACAGCAATTCATTTCCACCAAGAATGGAAAGATGGACCTTGGTAAAATTCGTCCATTGATTTCCGAAGAAATTAACACATTAAATACAAAATCAATTAAAAAAAATTAAAAATAATATTGAAATAAATTGTATATTTCCTATGGGATTTTTTGTTTGATTTTAGTTTTCATTCCACAACTCAATTATCAAGAGAAGGTGCACATAATGAAGAAGATACCGAGAGCCAGATTTGGGTGGAAAATAAATTTGGAAATTTTGGAGTGACCTCAATGAAAAACAATGATATATTGGAATGTTAACAATATATCTTGCAAACATAGATCAACAGAATCATGGAATAGTGGTTTTGTAGTCCTGTCGTCTTGTTCATAGGTGAAAAAAGGTAAAGAACAGAAAATATACTCATAAATGCTTAGACAACAAAAACATTGTATTGTTTCATGTAAAAAGCAAAAAAATTATTTCTTTGAGTAGTAGAACTAGCAGACATATGACACTGCATCAATGGATTAGAAAATCAATAGTTTTACAATGCTATATTCACGTTGATTAAAGTGAAAAGAATACTTTGAAGGGAAATAATATCAGTGCATCAATGTAAAAACTGAAACATACTTACCCCAATAAGTATTGTAATTGACACTACATATATCTGCATAACAAATAACTTCTGAGCCACAGACATATGAAAACATTCAACTTAATCCCTGAAGCTTGAGAGGCTATTTAGAATTTGAGGTTTGAACGTGAAATTGAAAATTTTTCATATTTTCTTTGGAAGTTTGGAAAGTGCTCACTGTTAGCCCCCCTGTGAAATTCTTGGCAAGCAAGCTGGGGGCTAAATTGTTTGGGAGCCTTCAAGGAATGCCTTTCCCCTGAAAACCCATCCTCCTTGAAGTCTCTGTGTACTGTGCCTAAAATATAGCCCCTCTACTGATCCATTTCTCAAAAGACCCACTATTGCCCCTTTATACCCCTGCAAATACCCCCATTTTACCCTCCCCTTTCCTTTGTCAAAATCCCTTTTCTTCCTTTTATCCCCACCATCACCCTCTTAAATTCTCCAAAATCCCCTTAAACCCCCCCCCATCACCCTTTATTTCCCTAATTCTCCACCTCGCCTCCCTATCGTTCCTTTCCTTGGGCCTAAAAATTCTTTAAAATGTGCAAAAATCATATTTCGGGCCCTGGCCCCTTTGGCCATAGCCCCGCGCTCCTTCAACTTCCATGTGACCCGATGCCGTGACCGAAGCGTTTCCCCTGCGGGGGATTTACTCTATTCGTAGGGTCAAACCATGGAGCCCCCGTAGTTGACTCCTCGGGATGTGGGAAAACCCGATCGAACAGTTGTTATTCACTACGGGGGGTCGCTCCAAATTCCCGTGCCCATACACCTTGCCCCCTCGCAGTTCATCTCCGCCATCCGTTAAACACTGGATCCAACGGCGCGGTGCTCACCCAAAAAAGTGGTCCCCACCCCGCCTGCGTAGTTTCAGAAAACCACGCTGTTTATTCCGCACCACCATTCGCGAGTCGGTGGTTTTCTCCAAGCGACCAGTGATTCCATTCAGCGCTGGCCGCGTGTCCTCTGTACGGCAGCAAAACCGCTTTCATTTCGCGCGCTATTGTTCGGGTGATAGACGGGTAGCGGAATAAATGACGGCCGTCAGATCTTGGAGCCCTCATCCAACGACGCTCGTTCATCGAACCTGCGCAGTGCTTAACGCCCGATCATCGTACCCGTTGGCCCACCGTCTGTCGTTCTCAACCGTTGATCTCCACCTCGATGGACGGCCCAGGTTCGTTTGTCTTCCGTTGACCGTTCCTCGTCACCCCGCCTCGCCACGTCAGCTCCACGTGTCCTCGTCGTATGCCCACATGTCTCACTGCATATATTTGTTTCCAAAGCCATTTTTACGTGTTTTTCCCATGCAAATTGTTTTCGCTGCGCATTCACCTCCCATATTTCATCGCTTCACTGCGTTTTTTCGCCATGTTCCTGCCTGCACGTCCGTTTCATCCATCAACACCACCGGCCACCCTCGTCCATGAATTTATTCACAGTTTTCGTGTTCTTACAGGGTTTCCAAAAGTAGAAGACCGCCATGGTTCTACGTGACAAGCTGTGCAGGCAAAATTAAATCCAAGGGCCGGCGCTGCTATAGAATTGTCAAGGAAAGCGGCTGATGGGATTTTCACTAAAGAAAAGCAGGATTTCAAACTCTGAAAATCTCCCATCACCATTAAAACCCGAGCTAACCTGTCAGAGATGGAATTGAAGCAGCGGGGTGTCCCAGTACAGAGCAGAGAGAATAATGCAAACTAATGAAGATCTTAAGCCTTAATCACAAGTTTAGAATGCACAGCAGCAGTTTGAAGACCCTGAGGATCCATAAAAAAGGTCCTCTGCACAGTAAAAGAATGTCCCTAAAGGAATTTCTACCCTAACAGCAGCTCAAAGAAATCAGAACATTTATGAAGCAGACCTTTCAGCAGTTATTTACCATTTGTTTATTCTCCACAAGTACAACAAAGTATGGCCGCCAGAATGCAGAAAAGTCATGTCTGGAGTTAAGGAAAATCTGAAGAAGATCATCCCTGCATATAGAGGTGACAGATATTAAATACTCAGTATTCAAACAGAATGGGCCTCGGCCCTATTTCTCTACTCTGTGTTTAATGATACATTCAATTTTCACCTACCTTCTCTGTCGATTTTCTATCCACCATCTGCTATAAAGCACAGAAGAAAACATTGTAATGGTTGTTGATGAGATATCAGAGAAAGGCAAGCGTATTCCTCTTGAGACAAGTTCTCTGTGTAATATTGTAAGATAGGTTGAGGTTTGATGTATTCAGACTGAATGTTCAAGCTGTGGGCAATGTTGTACCTGATTGGTGTTGTTTTTAATATGACAAGCACGTTTCTTTGGATCCTGATCTAAGCAGCTGGTGATGTTTCCCTATCTTTGCGTTTGATTTCATTTCATTCTATTTCTACTGGCTTGTACCAGAAGTTTGGCATAAGATTCACCCTTGATAGGTGCCTTATGTTGCTGCTCTTCAAGTCTTTTGTGTTTTCTGCTTATATGTGTATTTGAACGTTGATTTCAATTGATTTAACCAGTGTAGTGGCTGACTATTGCCTACTCTCTGATGTATGGATTAATGGAATCTATGTTTAGATGTTCTTGTTGAAGATTCAGTTGAATGAGTTGAGAACCTTGGAGGTCAAGAACCCTGTCTCTGCCTCACTAGGGCTTTTCCATCTCAATTAGCCTTTTCCAAGTTCCCTCGTGCTGCCCCTGATTTTGTCCAAGCAGGTCTGGAGTTAAATGACCTCCGACCTGATCTATAGACAGAATTGGACGGTTCTCCTTCCTTCATTTTCAGTCCTTGATGTCCCATTCCTACTTTCATCTTTAAGATCCATATGCTTTAGATGACTAGCCCAATTGAAAGCTTGCACATTGAACACAAGTAAATCCTTTCTTGACTCCACTTCCCAATGGATTTGATGTTCCCTGAGTTATCTACCTTTGCCTAAATTCCCTTGTTTTCCATCCTTGTCTTATATTGGAACCTTCCTTCCTGATTCCCAACAACCAAACATAAACAATCAAATAAACAACCTCGAGCCTATAACTAGCCTAAAATCTTATACTTTGAGCCTTAAAGACATAAACCTTTGGCTATCATAGAGAAATCCCTCTCTGGACCTAGGAGGGCTAGATCCTAAGGTCTGAAAGTGGTTCTATGTTGTCTCATCTTTTGGTATTGCCAACCTTGCCAAAACATGGGAACCCCAACATAATGGCGACTCCGCTGGGGATCGAACCCAGAATCTCTGGTTAGGTTGGTAGTAAAATACTTATCCTTCCCATTCCACTTACCTCTTGTGTGTTTTACCCCATACTCTTAGACAAATCCTGGAAAGGGCTAGGTAGCCTACGGATCTCATCCTCTTCTTTGAGGTGACATATCTGGTAAATGCCCTCCCAGTCAATCTCTGGTTAGAGTTTGCTGTGTTTAGTGGGATATCCTTGAAAATGGATATTTCATCAGCATTGTGGTGGATAGTGTATCCCCTGAAATACCTTAAACCTTTCCACCTGGTGACTCCATAGCTCATAAACGTTAAAAGACTCCACTAGTGATCAGTAGGCCTGCTGATCATCTTGGTTTCGCATCAGACTCCACTTGGAGACCAGACTCGAAACATAAGGAAGACTCCGCTGGGAGACTAGCCTTGAGACAATATCAACCACAATAGAAGTAACAAGTAGGGTTGAGCTGCTTAGTTCAAGAACATCATTCTAGCTCACATAACCATTCATACGAGAGCTTGCCCTGATCCAAACCCACCTGAAATAGTTGATAATCCTGAGAAAATCCTCAAGAGAACACCTGTAAGTAGGAGATCAACTATTTCCAGCAACATTCATAGAGCTAATTCTGCACCAGAAGATCTTGCAGCTCTATTAGACCCTTTCTTCGACCTAGAAATTCAAAACAGATTACCTAGAACTAGGTCATTCAGTGTTTCAGACCAGCTAGACCCTAGGGACAGAGAAACCCCTCCATTACACCACCTGATATACACTTTATCCAAACTCGGGGTTGTCTCACCCTAGATCTGCTCAACAAGCCTCTGCTGGTCTTAATATCCCTGTCATCCATATACCAGCTGCTCAGGTTAATCTTTTACCTCATCAGAACCTCACAATGGCAGCCTGGTATGCACCTCTAGTTCTACCTCAGCCTCTCATCCCCCTTCCAAATGACTATCAATAAAAAATCCCTCACTTCACTGCCAAATAATCCATCACAACCCAGGCATATGTAGATAAAATGGAAGACTCTTTTGACTATATGGAAATTGATGATGAAACAGTCAAAATGAGAATCTTTGCTCAGAGCCTGGGGGGTGATGTAAAGAAATGGTTTAAAAATCTGCCTCCTAATAGCATCCAAGACCTTCCTGCTCTATATCAGACATTCATAAACAAATGGGAGACTAGGGAAAACCCTCGCCAGCTCCTAGCAAAATACCTGAGCCTTAAGAGGAATCCGGGAGAGAGTGTACATGATTACACAACAAGATTCAATAGCATTTATAATGCTCTCCCCCCACATATGAAACCTCCACAAGGCATGGCCCTAGAAAAATATCCTGAAGGCTTTGATGCTGACATGGCCTATGAGCTTAGAGATAAAGAATATGCCACACTAGAGGACATGCAAAAAGGAGCAGTTAACATAGAGGCAAACCTGATTGAAAAGAGAGCAAGACTGAGAGCTGAGAAGAGGGTAACATATAGGGATGACAACGTAGTTTCCACCTCTGATCCAAACTATGATAGATTATCTAAAAATGTGGATAAGCTACAACAAATGATGGAGAAAATGGTTGTCACAGTTAGTAACCAAAACATAAATCAAAACCAGAACCAGAACTTTAGAAGAAACAACAATGCCACTCCCAACAGACAGAAAGAATCAGATCAACAAGTTATTCCCCCTTTCCAAAACTTTCTAGATGAGGATGAAGGAATCATAGAAGAGTCTGAAGGGAATGCAATAAAAATGTTTGAAACAGAAGAATCAATCCTAAATTATGATTCAGAAGAAGACCAGCCCTCCACCACTGGTTGTGATGAGGAGTGGTTTGAGTCTGAGGATTATAGATTAGGATTTGAAAATGCCATGTTGCAAGTCAGGGAAAAATATGAACTTAGGAGTAAGAAAAACCAAGATAATCCCAAAGCCAAGACTCCTGAGATTACAATCAAGAAAAAGCCTGACAAAAATTCTAAAGCAACTGCTGAGAATTCCAAATCAGCAGCTGAAGGTTTTGGAAAAGACAAAGAAAAAGACAACCAAAACACTGGAAAACAAGGTCAACCAACTAGCAGTACTAGCACCATAGTTAGTGCTCCTGATACAATAGTTCCCAACCCTGTACATAGTGAAAAATCACAAACTGATTCAGCTACTAAGGTAGTAACAAATAAGACAGAGTTGAACATTCCAAAGACCTAGTCCACTTTCAATTTAGAGAGTGAGATTGCGAAAATTAAAATCTCTGTACCATTATCTGAGTTGGCCACTTAGGATATATATAAAGGCCAGATTTTGAAAGCATTAAAGGTGAGTGTAAATAGTGACACTGTAAATCTGAGTGATGATCAACCCGCCCTGCTGTTTGGTCCAAAAATTGAAGGAAAGTTTCAGGAAGGGGTAGTTCCACCTTTTTATATCAGTCTTAACATTCATGACAAGATCCTTCATAATGCCATGCATGACTCTGGTGCATCACACAATCTAATGCCTAAGGTAGTGATGGAAAGGCTAGGCCTAGAAACTACCAGACAAAGACTTATACTCATTTGACTCTAGCAGAGTAAAATGCCTAGGACTGATCAAGGATTTATGTGTGAGTCTGACCCAGATTCTTGCCAAGTGTATGGTCATGGATGTTGTGGTGGTAGATGTGCCACCAAAGTATGGCATGCTATTGTCAAGATCATGGGGAGCCAAACTACAAGGAACAATGCAGATGGATGGCTCATATGCCACTATACCTATATTTGGTCAACTTAGAAGACTATATAGAGAGTCTCAGATGAAATTCTTAGTTAGTAGCCCCGAGAAACCTAAAAACTCACCATTATACTCTGTACATACAGATCTAGACTCTTTTATCCTCTACAATGACCAATCCTCAGAAGAGCCGAGATCAGATAATGGAAATACAAACATACAGCCCATGGATTTCAACATAATGGCTACTCTGGAAGAATACGAAGAAGAAGACCATGGGAAAACTGCTGAAAATATAACTCTGAATGAAACAGAAATAGAACAAAAACAACAACCTAGCCACCTCCCTGATCTCCATGCCCATAATGAACCACAAAATGACCCCCCTCCTAGCACAAACCTCACAACTCAACATAATGGAAAATCCAGCTGTAGGGGAGGGGATGAAGACGAAGTAAACAAAGAACCCTGTGGGAAATGAAATTTGATGGGTCCTGTACTAGGCAGAGTGCTGGAGCAGGAGTGTGGCTGCGTAACACTGAAAATGATCACGCAGAGAGCCACGCTGTCAATCTGGATTTCAAATGCACGAATAACATTGTAGAATATGAGGCTCTGATCTTGGGCTTAAATCTATTGAAAAAATTAGGATTCCGTAGGATAGCTGTGAGAGGAGACTCAGAGTTAGTGATCAAATAGGTGAATGGCGAGTATTCAGCAAAACACCCCAGGCTTAGGGCATACAGGAATGATACTCTAGATTTGCTGAAAATGTTTGTTGAATATGAGTTAGTATTCATTCCTAGGGGGAAAAACGCAGTTGAAAATGGATTAGCTTGTCTAGCTAGCTCATATCCTAAGGCCCCATTTGACCAACAAATTATCATTCAGACCAAATTCAGGCCTGCAGTGCCAGACAATGAAAAATATTGGCAGGTCTTTGAGGGAGACAAACAAATCGAAGATTTCCTGGTGGGCAGGAATGAGTTTGAATTTTCGGATTTAGACTCAACTTCTGATGATAGCTGCCCAAACGAGGATCCCCCAGATGAGCAAGAAACACCCTGTAACATAGAAATAAATTCTTTTTCCGAGCAAACTAGAAATCCAACCGAAAATTGTGAAAATGCAGATACAGAAGAAGTAGAGGTGTTGCAGGCCAACGATAAGAACATACCCAGAGGCCTGGCACCCTTAGAGGACCTTTATGACTTTGATGACGTAGCAAGAAATCCCACAATTGAACATGCTGATTCTGATGTGGAAGAATGCGACATTGGCACTGAAGACCAACCCAAAAAGATCAAACTAGCTAAGTCTATACCTGCTAACGTGAATAAAAAATATATTGACCTGTTCAAGGAATTCATAGACGTGTTTGCATGGAGCTATGAAGACTTAAAGGCCTATGACACCAACATCATTCAACACAAAATACCCTTGAAAGAAAATCAGAAGCCTTTCAGACAAAAACTTCGAAGAATAAATCCAAAACAATTGCCTGCAGTAGAAAAAGAGATTAAGAAAATGTATGATGCAGGCATAATTGTTCCTGTGAGGTTTTCTGATTGGGTGTCAAACTTAGTGGCTGTGAGAAAGAAGAAGGGGGAGATTAGACTATGCATAGACTTCAGAACCTCAATAGAGCCTCCCTGAAAGATAACTACCCCTTGCCTAGAATGGAACATATCCTACAGAAGGTGGTGGGCTCTAAGAGAGTCTCCCTGCTTGATGGTTTTTCAGGATACAACCAAGTTCTGGTACTCCCAGAAGATCAACTCAAACCAACTTTTACCACTCCTTGGGGCACCTTCATGTATGTGAAAATGCCCTTTGGATTGATTAATGCTGGAGCTACCTTCCAGAGAGCAATGGATATTGCTTTCTCAGATGAGATTGGACACTTTATAGTTATCTACTTGGATGACTCTACTGTCTTTTCTAAAACTGAAGAAGAACATCTGAAACATCTGAGAAAAGTTTTTGAAAAATGTAGAAGGTATGGTCTATCCCTAAATCCTAAGAAGACTATTTTTGGGCTGCAAGAAGGTAAGCTTCTTGGCCACATTATATCTGAGAAAGGGATCAGGATAGACCCACAACGAGTTGAGGGAATACTTCAAATTTCACATCCAAGAAACATCAAGGAATTGCAATCCTTCATAGGGAAGATCAATTTCCTTAGAATATTTATCCCCAATCTTGCTGAACATCTTAGGAAAATGACTGAAATGCTAAAGAAAGATGCAGGGATTAAGTGGACTGTTGAAGCCAAGAAATATTTTGAGTCAGTAAAACTTGCTCTCACTTAGGCCCCTGTCCTTATCAGCCCTGACTTCTCAAAAGATTTTCTGATCTTTTCATTTGCTTCCCAACACACAATAGCTGCAGTTTTGCTGCAGAAAAATTCAGAAGGTAATGAACAGCCTATAGCCTTCTTCAGTAAAGCCTTAAGAGATGCACCCTTAAAGTACAACATCATGGAAAAGCAGGCCTATGCCCTGATTAAGGCCTTAAAAGACTTTAGGGTGTACATTTTGCATTCTCACACCATTGCCTATGTGCCAAACATAGTGGTTAAGGATATCTTGTCCCAAGACCTTGATGGGAAAAGGGGCAAATGGATCGCTACCATCTTGGAATACGACCTTGAAATAAAACCCACTAAGTTGATCAAAGGTCAAGGCCTGGCCCAATTAATGGCTGAAACAAATTTGCAGGCCTTGGATATTAACATGGTGAATGCCTTGGATGAGCAGGAGAGCCTGCCTGATCCCACAATAGAAGAGAAATTCCAAAACTCTCCGTGGTATTTTAATATCCTTTACGTCCTCACCAATCTCAATGCTCCCCCAGAACTGACAAAAACTAAGGCCAGATTTACAAAACTCAAAGCCAGAAACTACTGTATATTGAATGAAAATTTGTACTGGAAGAACCCAAATGGCCTATTACTGAAATGTTTGTCTGAACCTGAGGCTGAAAATGTTAAACAAGAATTTCATGCTGGAGTATGTGGAGGCCACCTGAGTTGGAAAGCCACAGCGAAAAAAATACTCAGGGCTGGTTATTATTGGCCTACACTGTTTAATGATGTCCAAAAAATGATTCTTGCCTGCCACAAATGCCAAATATTTGAGGGCAAAAGAAAACTTCTTCCCCTCCCTTTACAGCCCATTACTGTTGAAGGTCCTTTCATACAATGGGGTCTAGACTTTATAGGGGAAATTCATCCAGCCTCTTCAGGACAACATAAATGGATTTTAACAGCCACTGATTATTTCACTAAGTGGATAGAGGCCATTCCCACTAGGAGTGCCATAGATTCTGTTATTATTAGGTTCCTATAAGGCCATATTCTCTCTCGATTTGGTTGTCCAAGGAAGATAATCACTGACAATGCTGCTGCTTTCGGATCCAAGAGAATGATTGATTTCTATCACATGTACCATATCACGCTTGGTCATTCAACTGCCTATTGCCCTCAAGGTAATGGCTTGGCTGAATCATCAAATGAGAGCTTAGTGGCAATCATCAAAAAGCTATTAGAGGAGAACAAGAAATCTTGGCACAACAAGTTGGTACATGCCTTATGGGCTGATAGGCTCACCACAAAGAAATCCATTGGCATGTCACCATTCCAACTTGTTTATGGTACAGAAGCAGTTTTTCCTACCAGCCTTGGGATACCGATGGTAAAGTTGGTCCAAGAGATTCAGGCAGAGGAGGAAAGCATGATAAGGAGAATTAATGAAACAATCCATCTTCAGCAAACAAGGGAGCAGGTTTATAACAGAGCTATCAGAGTCCAAGAAAACATAAAAAGGCAGTTTGACAAAAGAACCAAAGCTTCAAATTTCAAAATTGGTGACAAGGTTCTAAAATGGGACTCAAGAAGAGAGGACAAAGGTAAACATGGCAAATTTGACAGCCTGTGGCAGGGTCCATACATAATCCAGGCCACTGTGGGTCCTAATGCATTTTTTCTGCAAGAACTTGATGGCACATAATTGTTTGGGGGTCCTGTCAATGGCAGGATGCTCAAACATTACTTCTATTGATTTTCCATTTCTAGTTTCATCTCCATTGTACATACCATTGCAAGTTTTCATTTTCAGAAAAGAGAAAATGTTCCAAAAAACAGAATGAAAAGAGAGGTTCAGACATGCTCAAAACATGAACCTCTGAAGTAAAAGCATGGCTCAAACCTGATCAAAATCCGAGCCAAAGGAAGAAAAATAGCTGGTCCTAATAAGCTCAAAATCTGGATCAGCAGCGAAAGAAGAACCAGCTCTAATATGCCCAAAACCAGAGCTGAAGCAAAGAAAAGAGGTGACTCAAATATGCTCAAAACCTGAGTCACAAGAAAGAAAGAAGAATGTTTCAAAGTTGCATAATTCCATGCCTTCACGATTTTGTCTTCTACAAGTTTCTGTCCAGCAAGTCAGACAGTCTAATCCTGGCTTGGCTGTGTTTAAATTTCCTGTCTTAGAATGTAGGTGAAGAAACCTATTGGACAGTTTAATCCCAACAGGTAGTAGATTAGGTAGAGAATTGTATGAGGCCAACAGTCTAATCTGGCCTCATGGAGCAATAAGGGTAGATTTAGAATAGGTTTTTTTTGTTTTGCAAAATAAAATGTAAATGGTCTGCAAGCTCAAATGCACCCAAAGGGAACAGTTAGGACTATAGTTGGGTAGGTAGTTTGGTTGGGAAAATGTTCCTGCTGATATATCATGTTTGTGGCAGCTAAAAATTAACGAAGAAATATGGCTTATGATAGCAGGCATCTGGCCTACTCCAAAGATCAAATCTAGTTTCTTGACTCCTCCAAGGAAAAGCCATCCCCATGTGGAGCCACTCTTAGCCCCCCTATGAAATTCTTGGGAAGCAAGTTGGGGGATAGATTGTTTGGGAGCCTTCAAGGAGTGCCTTTCCCCTGAAAACCCATCCTCCTTGAAGTCTCTGTGTACTGTGCCTAAAATACAGCCCCTCTGCTGATCCATTTCTAAAAAGGCCCACTATTGCCCCTTTATACCCCTACAAATACCCCCATTTTACCCTCCCCTTTCCTTTGTCAAAATCCCTTTTCTTCCTTTTATCCCCACCATCACCCTCTTAAATTCTCCAAAATCCCCTTAAACCCCCCCATCACCCTTTATTTCCCTAATTCTCCACCTCGCCTCCCCATCGTTCCTTTCCTTGGGCCTAAAAATGCTTTAAAATGTGCAAAAACCATATTTTGGGCCCAGCCCCTTCTCCGCTAGCCCCGCGCCTTTTTCTCTCCATGTGACCCGACGCCATGACCGAAGCGTTTCCCCTGCGGGG
This sequence comes from Pinus albicaulis, assembly GCA_034641835.2. Taxonomy (NCBI): domain Eukaryota; kingdom Viridiplantae; phylum Streptophyta; class Pinopsida; order Pinales; family Pinaceae; genus Pinus; species Pinus albicaulis. The sequence goes on from CM076569.1 coordinate 827,512,599, forward strand.
GCTTTACTCTATCCATAGGGTCAAACCATGGAGCCCCCGTAGTTGACTCCTCGGGATGTGGGAAAACCTGATCGAACGGTTGTTATTCACTACGGGGGGTCGCTCCAAATTCCCGTGCCCGTACACCTTGGCCCCCCGCAGTTCATCTCCGCCGTCTGTTAAAAAACATATCCAACAGCGCGGTGCTCACCCGAACAAGTGGTCCCCACCCCGCCTGCGTAGTTTCAGAAAACCACGTTGTTTATTCCGCACCACCATTCGCGAGTCGGTGGTTTTCTCCGAGCGACTAGCGATTCCATTCAGCGCTGGCCGCGTGTCCTCTGTACGGCGACAAAACCGCTTTCATTTCGCGCGCTATTGTTCGGGTGATAGACGGGTAGCAGAATAAATGACGGCCATCAGATCTTGGAGCCCTCATCCAACGACGCTCGTTCATCGAACCTGTGCAGTGCTTAACGCCCGATCATCGTACCCGTTGGCCCACCGTCTGCCGTTCTCAACCATTGATCTCCACCTCGATGGACGGCCCAGGTTCGTTTGTCTTCCGTTGACCGTTCCTCATCACCTCACCTCGCCATGTCAGCTCCACGTGTCCTCATCGTACACCCGCATGTCTCACTGCATATATTTGTTTCCAAAGCCATTTTTACGTGTTTTTCCCATGCAAACTGTTTTCGCTGCGCATCCACCTCCCATATTTCATCGCTTCACTACGTTTTTTCGCCATGTCCCTGCCTGCACGTCCGTTTCATCCATCAACACCACCGGCCACCCTCGTCCATGAATTTCTTCACAGTTTTCGTGTTCTTACATGGTTTCCAAAAGTAGAAGACCGCCATGGTTCTACGTGACAAGCTGTGCAGGCAAAATTAAATCCAAGGGCCGGCACTGCTATAGAATTGTCAAGGAAAGCGGCTGATGGGATTTTCACAAAAGAAAAGCAGGATTTCAAACTCTGAAAATCTCCCATCACCATTAAAACCCGAGCTAACCTGTCAGAGATGGAATTGAAGCAGCGGTGTGTCCCAGTACAGAGAAGAGAGAATAAGGCAAACTAATGAAGATCTTAAGCCTTAATCACAAGTTTAGAATGCACAACAGCAGTTTGAAGACCCCGAGGATCCATCCAAAAGGTCCTTTTCATAGTAAAAGAATGTCCCTAAAGGAATTTCTACCCTAACAGCAGCTCAAAGAAATCAGAACATTTATGAAGCAGACCTTTCAGCAGTTATTTACCATTTGTTTATTCTCCACAAGTACAACAAAGTATGGCCGCCAGAATGCAGCAAAGTCATGTCTGGAGTTAAGGAAAATCTGAAGAAGATCATCCCTGCATATAGAGGTGACAGACATTAAATACTCAGTATTCAAACAGAATGGGCCTCGGCCCTATTTCTCTACTCTGTGTTTAATGATACATTCAATTTTCACCTACCTTCTCAGTCGATTTTCTATCCACCATCTGCTATAAAGCACAGAAGAAAACATTGTAATGGTTGTTGATGAGATATCAGAGAAAGGCAAGCATATTCCTCTTGAGACAAGTTCTCTGTGTAATATTGTAAGATAGGTTGAGGTTTGATGTATTCAGACTGAATGTTCAAGCTGTGGGAAATGTTGTACCTGATTGGTGTTGTTTTTAATATGACAAGCATGTTTCTTTGGATCCTGATCTAAGCAGCTGGTGATGTTTCCCTACCTTTACGTTTGATTTCATTTCATTCTATTTCTACTGGCTTGTACCAAAAGTTTGGCATAAGATTCACCCTTTATAGGTGCCTTATGTTGCTGCTCTTCAAGTATTTTGTGTTTTCTTCTTATATGTGTATTTGAACGTTGATTTCAATTGATTTAACCAGTGTAGTGGATGACTATTGCCTACTCTCTGATGTATGGATTAATGGAATCTATGTTTAGATGTTCTTGTTGAAGATTCAGTTGAATGAGTTGAGAACCTTGGAGGTCAAGAACCCTGTCTCTGCCTCACTAGGGCTTTTCCATCTCAATTAGCCTTTTCCAAGTTCCCTCGTGCTGCCCCTGATTTTTTCCAAGCAGGTCTGGAGTTAAATGACCTCCGACCTGATCTATAGACAGAATTGGACGGTTCTCATTCCTTCATTTTCAGTCCTTGATGTCCCATTCCTACTTTCATATTTAAGATCCATATGCTTTAGATGAATAGCCCAATTGAAAGCTTGCACATTGAACACAAGTAAATCCTTTCTTGACTCCATTTCCCAATGGCTTTGATGTTCCCTGAGTTATCTACCTTTGCCTAAATTCCCTTGTTGTCCATCCTTGTCTTATATTGGAACCTTCCTTCCTGATTCCCAACAACCAAACATAAACAATCAAACAAACAACCTCGAGCCTATAACTAGCCTAAAATCTTATACTTTGAGCCTTAAAGACATAAAGCTTTGGCTATCATAGAGAGATCCCTCTCTAGACCTAGGAGGGCTAGATCCTAAGGTCTGAAAGTGGTTCTATGTTGTCTCATCTTTTGGTATTGCCAACCTTGCCAAAACATGGGAACCCCAACATTCACAACGCTCATTGTTGTGATACTAAGTTTAATCAAAGAGATTTAAAATATCTCGTTGTTACAAATGAGTAGGTTTGAAATTGATCCTAAAGGAATTTGGCCACCATGCTTTTAAGAGGGAGAAGGGATGCCCCAGTTGGCATATGAAACACAACAATGTTGATATCTTAATGTCACTGAAGGTGTCTTTGTTAATTCGTCAAAAATTTCTAGAAGTTTCAGGTGTCTGTATTCGTCATTCCAGTGAGTATACAATTGAATTCTGTTATAAGATGATCGATCAAGCTACTGGAAGGGCGAGCAGCCGATAAGAACTAGAAGTTAAATCTAATTTCATTTGGTGTTATTGGCCTTCATCCAAAGGAAAAATGAAGATATGGTTGCTCCAATGCTGACTCGTGCTCTGAGCTCCTGAGAGTATCAAGCACATGCTCTTTGAGCACTGCAATGAAATGGTTTCTCTACTTTCATGGTGATTCCCAGCTCCCTTCCCTGATGAATCATTTTATCAGAATTCCCATGAACATCAGATATTTTTAAGTATTAAGTACATGCATTTTGCTACATTAATGTAACCTTTGGCCTAGAATTAAGAGTTCGAGTTCCATGGGTGATTAAGGGATGGATGGTTTATTGGGAATTTCATGTGCTTTGTTTTTTTTGGAGAATGTGATGTGGAATTTATGTTGAGGATATGAGTTTTATGATTATGGTTGGGAAATGCAGATTCTATACTTTGTGACATTACGATGCAGAGTTCCATGGGTGTAGCAAGGGATCCTATTATCATGGTTGCTTTGTTGAACTTATCTAAGCTTTTACAGAATTTCCCCTTGGGGAGATTTTTTTAAAATTTGGCTATTGTTCTTTCATTCTCTACACTTCCTCATTTGGTATTCAAGCATTTATGTATTTTTCAATTTGGATAGGTCTCATCATAGATACTAGCTCAGACCCATATAAATTTTGGCTTGATATTTCCCCAATAAGCATCAATCCCAAATTTTCCTATCCACAACTTGTTCATCGTTTCGTGAATTGAATCTTTTCTTGACATTTTCACTGCCCTCGTCTTTGACTGTAAGATTCGTTTGAATATCTAAGGTCAGGTCATATGAATGATGAAATCAACAGGATGAGCATCATTTTGTTAGGATTCATTTTTTTTGGTTGGTTCTTGCATCTTTACTATAACATTGTCTCATTGATGCAAAATGTAGTTCTTGTCCAACCATTAGGACTTACATTGTTTCTAGGTAAGACACACCTTCTTTCTTTTATTGTGGCATTTTCAAGAAGGCTACTTGAATTTCCAAAATAATATATACAGAGAAGTTATGTTCTTTTTTACTCCTGAATAGGCTCTAGTTTCCTCCATTTTGTGGCGCTAGAATGTGGTATTAGTTGCAAAGTCATCTATTTGGTCATGATCGATGGGATTGGAAACTCTATGAATTGTTTTCCAAGTGAGAAGCATGATATTGGCTTGGAAAATTTCAATTTCCATATTACCTACATAATAAGAAGTGGAATAATATCTCTGTTTAGATGAGGTTGATGGATTAACTGGACATTCATCCAAGGATGGATTTCAATACTATTAAAATTTCAAAGTGCCTTTCCATACAAACTTCTCTGTTCTGTCTGACCAAAAGTTCTTGAGATCCTGTTGTAATTCAGATAATTCATGTCTAATGACAATATTTTTGACATGTGTGTGTGGTAACATGGTTATCAACCACAACACAGGTGGGACTCTTGAAAATCGATTCCAAACACCAAAACTCCATGGAATCTGAAGTGAAAACACTACCACCTATTTTAAGGAATTTTCACAGATATGTTCTAGAATTTATTAGGTTATATTTCTTATATTCAGCCCAAGGTACTTTTCATTTCATAATTTAATTACATTGTCAAAACTAGGGAGTTCAATTTAGCATAGGGTTAAATTTCAGACCATAACATCGATCACACAATATCTAAAAATTAAATAGAAGAAGCACAAAAATTAATTTAAAAAATACATAGGTAATTAATCCTTCAAATCAGCTTTTCAATCCTTGAAAAAATTACAAGGAAACCTCCACACACTGCCCAAAAATTAGGACTGCACAGTTACCAAAATCACCATAAACTTTAACTTCTTTAGGCTGCTTGAGAGGTACACTTGCTGAAAAAAACAGAAACAACAATTCTCTGTTGTAGAGACTCTATGACAGGGGGCATTTGATCATGTTGTATGGATTCAGTGTGGATGTAAAAAACTGTGCGCTGCCCAGAAAAATCTCTTTCTTGGCTTCCTGCACTCTCCCTCTCTCTATATCGCCCAACCTCCTCAACTACTCGTGTGTGTTGAAAGCCTTCTCATTCCTCCTATTCTTCCTCCTCCTCATTGTCATGTTAACAAAAACCATTAAGCATTTTTTATTAAAATTTTATGCCAAGCCCAAAAGAAAAAATAAATCATTATATGCAAAACAATAATATCATGATTCATCATCTATAAAACAAACAACATCATTCAAATGTAAAATATATAAAATTTTCCATTAAATTAATTCATATCTCCAAATCATCTAATGAACACTCGAAAGATTTAAGCAAAACAACAAAGTATTATAATAACTTTAATCATCCTTGCAAAACACATCTCAAAGATTATATATATAGTACACTAATCGGTATTGGCCCAAACCCAAGCCACACTCTAAGGACCAAGGGTAACCTAGTAATTGTCAAGAGAGTACTTATTCTACATCAAAACATTAGATATTATAGTATCACATATGATATGTAAGCATAGATATTGTAAGAAAGAGAATAATTCACAAACCACAACATGCATACCTATAAGCTTGAAGAAACATTGTGAATGGATAGAATAATCCATAACCATAAACAACTTGCAAGGGTATTCTAGGGAAGGACACAATGATATATACCAACCACAAATATTTATAGTTTTTTCGAACAAAAATTGAGTTGTAATGAATAAGCCATACTTAGTGAATTTCTTATTTGAAATAGTGCAACCTTGTCATTATATAAAAGAAGTGGGATACTCATACAATTGTTGATTTATTATCTAGACCATAAAATTTGAAAAAAAATGCTCAAGGCCACATTTTTTACCCCATTGGTTTCATTATAATACACTTTCCTCGAGTGTACCTAGAAAAAAGGCAATGGGGAGCTTGGATCACTGTGATAAACTCAAGTTGTCATGCCCAAAGATGCCAAAACTTGTTAAAAATGAATTCATCCTCATTTCTATCTAGATGGTGGTGGCATATTGCTACTAGATTCATCATTCCTTAGGATTGTTGTTTCAAAGCTAATTTTCCTATAGAAGGTCATGATACTTATCCTTCATCATGTTCAAGATTTCAGCTATAAGAGAAAAGTATTAATGACTTTATTGTGGATCCATATAGATCCTTCTTTTGCCTTATTCATTTATAAATCCAAGAGGTTATTTTCTCTTTATACGTCTATTTTGGCCTTGAGCTTCTCAACTTTTTGCATGTATTATATTTGTTTTACCTGATCAACCTCAAATAGCTCCCTATTTTATCTGGTTTTTCTCTGTTCATCTTCCAGTTTCTCCATTGCGAGTTTGTGTGTCTATTGTCCTATGAAAATATTTGCTTTTACCTCTTCATATTTTGTAATATTTCTATCCAAATCACTCTATAGAGTTGCCACATGTAATTCGTGTTCCCTAAGAGAAAGGCTACACAATTTGTTGGTGTGGCTCAGGATCAACAAAAGGATTGGGTGTGGGTGTGGAAGCCATCCTGAATTTAGGAATTGATGGTGAGGTAACCCAAATTTTTATAAAATATGTAAGGAAAAGATCAAATATTTAGGGAAAAGAAAGAAAATTTGGAATTATACATTCGAAACATGTAGATCCTAGATGCCATCATATGAATTGTATTATTATACAAATAAATAAATAAAAATCAGAATTTAGAAAAAATCTACGTTCCATGATTCTAAAAAAACAAGAAAACTTAGAATTTAGAATTTAGAAATCTACATTGTAAAAGAATTAGAAATTTGGAATTTCAGAATTCTACATTCTAAACCTTCATGATTCCAAACCCATTAACTCAAAATATATGGAAATATCTGAAAATGATATTTTAAAATGTCAAAATTACATTATAAATTTGGAGAGAAGATTCCATATTAATATGTCAAAATGTCAAAAATTAAAATTACCAAAAAATAGGCTTATCTCAAAAAATCCAACACTTCAAATCCTTCTAATTATGCTCCAATTCCACAGCAGTCACCACCATCCACATCATCCTATGGAACATCGTCTATTCTGTCTACTAAATGATCATAAGAAACACCACAACCAGAACTAGCATTGCCATGTTGCACACCAACCAAAAGGGTAACATAACCTCCCAAAATTGACCCAAGCAAGCCTATCTCATCCTTAACAAAGTAAGTATCGTTGAATGAAGAACCCAATTAGGGGTTAGCAATCAAGCAGTTAGGGGTCTCCAAGCCCCCATCTTCAACATTCACATCCCACTACTTGAAGTTGTGTTTCTATAATCATCCTTTGATTGAGAGATAAGGCAAAGATTTGAGTGAATGAAAACATCTCCTTTTGTTGATGCTAGTTTGTTTCTGTTTTCCAAATGGATGACCACATAAGTTTTAAAGTTTCTCTCTGTTGATGAAGAGATGAAAACTCATGAAAGAGCTCTAACTACAAGCATTTGCTATTTTGAAATTTGAGCACCATACTATCTCTACTTGCATAGGATTCATAGTGTCCCTGTTCTTGAGCTCATTTACATTTTAAATATTTGCATCACTGCCTGTGATAAATTCTATAACTTTCTTCTTTATTGCCAAGAGGTCCATTGAATCTAGAAACAATTTTACTAAATGTTGCTCTAATCCATCAGACACCTCCTTGTCTTTGTTTGGAGCATTCCATTTACCCCCATACTTATCCAAGCCTCATCATAGTGCTTTAGGTTCAAGTAATAGGCCAATAAAATTCAAACGGGTATTGTATCTGTACCATCTACTGATAGTTATATCCTTTATGGTAACATACAAAAGAGGGCTCCACTCTTCAGGAACCTGTTGAGGTTTTGCAAAATATGATCTATGATGTTATAAATGTTTCTGAACATTGGCAAATCTTTATCACAAAATTACAGAAAAGTGGCTAGTGGTGCCAATATGGAAAGAAACAACCCAATTTACCTGATCAAAACACATCAAGAGTTATAGTCCCAATGTGCTTTGATTTTCCAGTTTGCGTTGTCTCCATGTTTTCCACTATGGACTTAGTGTTGAGTCTCAAAAGTGTTTTCCATATTTATACATATTTCCATTATGTCATTACCATTTAGCTCTCATTTCATAACTATCTGACCTAAAACCCTACATCATAACCATTTTCATAAATATATGGGTTAGGATTCTTGTCTTCCAAAGTTATCTATTTTATGTATTTAAAGTGAATTTATTATTAGAAAATAGAAAATTAACATAGTTTCATATATCTATATATGTGTTATGAGTTTTGTGACATGTGTAGGTCAAAAGGAAGCTTCTAAAAGACCTTTATGTGGCCTCCAAAAACCAAATTCGAATTTGAGTGGAGAAGATCATGGGATCATGAGGACATGTGTCTCATTTCCTTTTTGTATTGAAACTCTAAGAAGATATGTGTATCATTTCTTATTTGTATTGAAACTCTAAAAGGACATGTGTCTTATCATTTCCTATTTTGATTGTAACTCTAGAGATAGAGGGAGAAATTCATGGACTCTCATTAATGAGATAACTTCTCATATTTTTGTATAAATAGGGGAAACTTTTTCCTATCAAGGGTAGTGAAAAATAGGAGAAGAAGAGAAAGGATTAGAGAGTGTTTTGTAACAAAGCTTAAGATGGAATGGGATGTAGATTTGTGAGTTTATCAATAAAGAAGTTCAGTTCTTTGATGTTGTTTTGATTACAACTTTAAGGAGCTGAAGAATTTCACCAAATTGATAGCAGAGGGCCCCTGCTATTCAAGGAGGTTTTACATGTTTTCTAGATAAGTCATTTTCAATTATGTTTTGTCATATTTCCTTACTTAGATTGCTTTCTGAAATCATAGCTTTTAGCATTATGTTTCATGTCATTTGCTTGGATAAAGGATCCTCATGATATTGCAGTTAGTCTCTTTCTCAAGCTCTTCCAATACATCTCTATTAAATGAATGGGATTCAATTGTAATATTCTGAGTTATTAGCATTTCATTTTCTGTTACTTAGTTAAAAGGAAGATCCTCATTATAATACAGTTAGTCTTTTTCAAAAGCTCTTCCAATAAACCTTTAACTCACGAATGAGACTTAGTTGTAATATTGTGAGTTATTGATTGTTTTTCTTTATCACATTATGATTAATCTCTTTCAAAAACTCTTCCAATAAACTTCTAACTCATGAATGAGATTTAGTTGTAATGTTACAAGTTGTTTCAGCATTTCATAGGAGATCCTTACTACATTATAGTAATATTTTTCTCAAGCTCTTCCAATAAACTTCTATCAAATGAATGAGATTTCACTATAATGTTTTAATTTACTGTTTGTTTTAGCATTTCCTTTTATGTTTTAGGAGATTTTCATTGCATTAGAATTAATATTTTTCACAAGATCTTCCAACAAATCTCTAACTAAATGAATTAGATTAAGTTGTAGTGTTTTGAGTGACTTTTTATTTCATGAATGTTCATTTAGAAGCTGTAATATCCATGGATTAGGACTCTCTGTTTTCATCATTTTCTAGTTAGGAACATAATTTGCAAATAAACTCTGTTTTAATTCATTTATTAACATTTCCTTTTCTCCTTTTTGACATAGATCTAACTTCATCTTTTTAGCATAGAGTAGCATACTAAGCATCAAACATAAAAACCCAAAAACATCAATAAAACACTAAAAACAACGAAGTAAGAAAAATGGATACTTAGGCACATATAGTGCATCACACTTCATCAGTTTACTAGCCCTGGTTGATAATTTATGTTAGCAATTTAGGACACTAAATTGACTAAACATTTTGAGGCCATTGCCGGGGAAGTGTAACTAGGTAGCCTTATTTCTTACATCTAAAAAAAAATTAATAATTTCTCAAGTATGCTCTCCTTCTGCACTTTGTGTGATCTAGAGGATCAGAAAAAGAATTTTTATGTTAAAAATAATAATAAATTATGTTTTCGTCATTTTATTTCATTTTACAATAAATTTTAAAAATGATGAAAAATTTTAATTTCAATAATTGTTTTGTTTAATGAAATATATATGTATATTTTTGAATTTTTGAAAATATAATATATAATTTTATTAACAAATCAATTAAAAAAAAAAATAAAATAAAAAAATTGGCTCATGGAAATAAGACCCACGCATACGCACGAGGTCAGCCTTTGGCTTGGCTTTACGCACATATTCCTTAAGGTCTCCCTTCTAACAAGTCTTGGCCTATTGACATCAGCACATTATCTAGGTCCAAGACTAGAGTCCTTAATAGTACCTTGAGACTTGTATGCATTAATGACAAGTTCTCTCGCTGACAATCATGGGAATATATCAATGTCCCTTAATCATCAGATCTTGCAAGTGGCTCAACATCAACCCATTTATTCACACTTTGCAAGATGTACTTAAGTACCTTGGCACTCATTGACATTAATGGTGAATTTGCCTCGCATTGGTTAACGACATTCATCAATGGTTGGTAATCCAATGACTTCTCTTCATGCTCGACATCAACACATTTATTCGCATGACTAGAATTGTACCATCTGATTTTGTAACAATTGAAGACTACATTTCAGTAGTTTGCAGTAGGAATCAATTTGTATCAGCAACAATAAAGATCCCAATCTTGCCATCAGCACAAAGAGAACAAAGAGAACAAAGAAGTAGATCAAATTCATTTGTTTACATAGTTCCTGATCCAACAACATCAATAGCCACACTCTTCAGTATACACAACTCATCCACATTTAAGGTAAGTTAAGGTATGTGGTTTTCTAATTTTTAGTCATGTAATTCATTAGAATGCTAAAATTGTAACTTTGGAAAAATTCCTCACTCCCTTTTTCACATTGTCATATCTTTAGTTGGGGGGGAAGGGACATCATTTCATATTCACATGTCACACACTATCACACATTTTCATTTCATTTCCACCCGCATATACTTCTCAACCAACTATTGTTGCAACATGATCCAAAAGATTATATGCCTTGCAAATGATCAATTCATTGATGAAGTAATTGATTCTAAATGTTTTCATGAACTTTGATGCAACAAAGAAAATAAAGCATTGTTACACAAGAACCATTGCTAAAAAAAAACTGGTTGTCACACAAGAACCAACCATAAAAAAAATGTTGCAATCAAATGTATTATACTTTTCCAAAAGAAAATATTATAAATAAAAGTTTATAACGAATCAATATGATTCAAAACTCATAAAAGATCAACTCATGAACAAATGAATCATTGCAATAGTTGCATGATGACATGCAACAACTTCAGTTGGGGGGTATGTTGAGTCTCAAAAGTGTTTTCCATATTCATACATATTTCCATTATGTCATTACCATTTAGCTATCATTTGTTGAGTCTCAAAAGTGTTTTCCATATTCATACATATTTCCATTATGTCATTACCATTTAGCTCTCATTTCATAACTATCTGACCTAAAACCCTACATCAAGTAACCATTTTCATAAATATAAGGGTTATGATCCTTGTCTTCCAAAGTTATTTATTTTATGTATTTAAAGTGAATTTATGATTAGAAACTAGAAAATTAACATAGTTTCATATATCTATATATGTGTTATGAGTTTTGTGACATGTGTAGGTCAAAAGGAAGCTTCTAAAAGACCTTTATGTGGCCTCCAAAAACCAAATTCAAATTTGAGTGGAGAAGATCATGGGATCATGAGGACATGTGTCTCATTTATTTTTTGTATTGAAACTCTAAGAAGATATGTGTATCATTTCTTATTTGTATTGAAACTCTAAAAAGACATGTCTTATCATTTCCTATTTTGATTGTAACTCTAGAGATAGATAGAGAGATTCATGGACTCTCATTAATGAGATAACTTCTCATATTTTTGTATAAATAGGGGAAGATTTTTCTTATCAAGGGTAGTGAAAAATAGGAGAAAAGATAAATGATTATAGATTGTTTTGTAACAAAGCTTAAGATGGAATGGGATGTAGATTTGTGAGTTTATCAATAAAGAAGTTCAGTTCTTTGATGCTGTTTTGATTACAACTTTAAGGAGCTAAATAATTTCACCAAATTGGTAGCAGAGGGCCCCTGCTATTCGAGGAGGTTTTACATGTTTTCCAAATATGTCATTTTCAATTCTGTTTTGTCATATTTCCTTACTTAGATTGCTTTATGAAATCATAGCTTTTAGCATTATGTTTCATGTCATTTGCTTGGATAAAGGATCCTCACGATATTGCAGTTAGTCTCTTTCTCAAGCTCTTCCAATACATCTCTATTAAATGAATGAGATTCAATTGTAATATTCTGAGTTATTAGCATTTCATTTTCTGTTACTTAGTTAAAAGGAAGATCCTTATTATACTACAGTTAGTCTCTTTCAAAATCTCTTCCAATAAACCTCTAATTCACGAATGAGACTTAGTTGTAATATTGTGAGTTATTGATTGTTTTTCCTTATCACATTATGATTAATCTCTTTCAAAAGCTCTTCCAATAAACCTCTAACTCATGAATGAGATTTAGTTATAATGTTATAATTTGTTTCAGCATTTCATAGGAGATTCTTACTACATTATAGTAATATTTTTCTCAAGCTCTTCCAATAAAATTCTATCAAATGAATGAGATTTCACTATAATGTTTTAAGTTACTGTTTGTTTCAGCATTTCCTTTTATGTTTTAGGAGATCCTCATTGCATTAGAATTAATCTTTTTCACAAGATCTTCCAACAAATCTCTAACTAAATGAATCATATTAAGTTGTAGTGTTTTGAGTGACTTTTCATTTCATGAATGTTCATTTAGAAGCTGTAATATCCATGGATTAGGACTCTCTGTTTTTATCATTTTCTAGTTAGGAACAAAATTTGCAAATAAACTCTGTTTTAATTCATTTATTAACATTTCCTTTTCTCCCTTTTGACATAGATCTAACTTCATATTTTTAGCATAGAGTAGCATACTAAGAATCAAATATAAAACCCCAAAACATCAATAAAACACTAAAAACAACGAAGTAAGAAAAATGGATACTTAGGCACATATAGTGCATCACACTTCATCAGTTTACTAGCCCTGGTCGATAATTTATGTTAGAAATTTAGGACACTAAATTGACTAAACACTTAGCACCATGGGAAATAAAGCTGCCTTTACGTACCATAGGTGTGAATCATCACATAGTGGGATGAAAATTTGTTTTCCCCAACCTTCAAAAGTTAGAGCTCGTTAAATTGTTAACATCTCTTGTGCATGTTGATTATTTATGATACAAATATGGATTTATTTTACTTCTCACAATGGTTTTTCGTCCATTCAACTTTGATAACTAGCTTTGAAAGCAAGATTCAAACTATGAATTACACTTTGGGTCCAAAAACAATGGGAATACCTAGCCTCAATAATGACACCAATTTCTTTGTAGGAATGTGAATTTTATTCAATGAGTTGCACAATGTTTGAAGGGCCTACGATCTTAATTGTTTTTATAACATTCCATTCAACACTCCTCACCTAATTATGTCAAGAAGGATGGACTTGAAGTAGATATTACTACAATATTTACCAATTATTATTGGTTGTATTGGTGTTTTCATTCAAAATAATAGACAACCCACTATTACTCCAATTGGAAAACACTGGTTACATAAGTGTCTCCATAATCAACTTCTCTTTCCATAGAAGAACAATGCATATCTTTTCAAGTTCAGTCCCTTGCAACCCTAGGTGCTTCATTCACTACTCTAATTATGTCTTGCCAAGATGGAGCCTGAACTAAATTGAAGAGAATCCCATATGCATATATGGCTTGGGCAACTCTAAAATTTGTCTCTTCCCTCTCACACATGTCAAATTTTTTTTTCCAAACTTCTAATGTTGAATCTCTTCCTAGCATCTTCAACATGTAGGGGACTAGCTATATTTTCTTCAGTGTTCCCATCCACTTGATCATCTTGTGTATCTATATCCTGTTCTTCACAGTCCATATATTCCTTGCCCAATGATGAAATTAACATTATTTCCTTTCTATTTGTGTTGGGCTTCTCATGATATTTCAGATATAATTTTCACCACTTGTAGATGTGAATTGGTTAGAAAATTCCGTGTCAAAGGAATTCAAAGAATAATCTATCAACATCTGAATAAGATAAGAGGATTCCAATCCTTCAGATCTTGACATATGGATTTTTTTATAATCTTTACCAAATTTACTTCCAAACTCTTCTTCCACATTATAAGAAGTGTAAGAGATGGGATAAAAATTGAGGAGGGGTGCTTCTTACTCCGTTGATTTCACCCTAGCTACCTCCTTCCAGTGAGTCAGTACTTTAGATGTTTGTAACTACTTCTGTTTGGGAATTCACCCTTTCTAGAAATGTTTCTGCCAAATAATTCACAACATAACTCATCTAAATCATTTGTCCATTTATTTCTTTAATGCAATTTTTTTCCTTCTTTTCAGACCTTTGTTGTTACCACTATCATCTCATCTATAATGATTTTATTGATTTATTGTTGTCCTGTCCAACACAAAATTCTTTGCAAACTGAAGAAATTGAGGGGAAATATATCTTATGGAACTTTTCATAAGTATCCAAGGCCTACTCTAATAGTAACAAGTAGTTTCACTGTCCCAATGAATCCATCACAATCCTTCTATAATTTTTCTCCAGGGATAGAAGAAGTTTAGGTTCAACCTAAAAATCTGTTGCTAATGATCTCCTAGCCACATTGACTGATATTTTAATACCCCTGTTGTATGTATTTCCTCTTTCAATAATATATCTTCTGGCTCTCCAGTCGTCTCTTGAAACATATTAAATCCTCCTAAATTCCATGTTGGCTAAACTGTTATGCCAAGGTCTATAGGATGCTAAAACAACTAGAATTTGAAGAGGTTATGCTATCATTAGGTCATTTACAGATATTAATGTTAACCTTGATGCTTGTATTCTCCTCTGGTGGAAAATTATCCCCCAATTTTTTCTTCTCAGGATAGGTAATAGTTAAATGTCTTGTGCTGCTGCTTCAATGGTACTATAGCCTATAAACATGGGCATGCCAAGTTTTCCCTTTTGATGGTTTTCAGTATTGTAGAGTGGAGCTTTTATAGAAAATGGATACATGTGTAGGAATAAGTAATATAGAGCAATAATAGTGAAAATGTTGGATTTGAATTGTGTTAAGGTATAGAAACATCAAAATTTAAAAATAATTGTAGTAAATGGTTGCAACCTAATGTCAATGTGCTTGAAACTGGTACTATATATGTGCTACTGGTATGCCTCCAAAGGGTCGAGTTTGTCCAATATTGGTCACCCAGGGATAGAAAAGGTAGAGGGTGGTATGAAGGAAAGTTCATGAGCCTTTGTAAATATAACACCCCCAGTCTCTAATTCCCCATAAATACCATAATTTTCATTAAATATGTTGAAAATTCCCGTAGGGGAAAGTAAATGTAAATGTGTCAAAAGGTCCTGGAACAACTGTAATATGAATTTTTTGAAATATATTTCCAAAGACTAAAGAAGAGAGCAGTTAACACGGATCTCAATGCCTGTGATAGAATCTTGCTTGAGGGGAAAAGCTATAATATGGATTCGGGAAGTTTCTTGCCTTACCTGAATTAAATGTATTAATTTTATGATTTGATATTGAACCACCCACCTACCAGCAATAATGCGAAAGAATGGGAGTAGTATTGAGCTGTAGCTCTAGGAGTATGACCATGTACTCATTCTGGAGACCTATAATTGACCATAAACCTGAGGAGTGACCCAAGGAAATTCTCATGTTGGGATCATGTGTGGTGTGTGTGAACAAAGTGAATAGAGAGGAAGAGTAGAGGATGGTAGTGAGTATTGGAATGGGAATGTGTGAGAGAGATAGAGAAGGGTATGCCAGTGAACTAGTGGAATCTATGAGAAAACAATTGAATCACACGAAAGGCTGAAAGTGTGGCTCTTCTCAGGGTGATAGACCCTCTATGTCACCGTAAACCTGTGTGGAGTTGTAGAATACTTGATTGGTGAGGGAAGTCAGTGCTAAAGCTATTAGCCTGAGCTAGAAGGTTAGATGATAATACTGAGAAATTTTGTTGTATATATGCACAAAAAGTGTTAAAAAGGGAAGTAATAAGGGAATACTGGGTTAGTGAAGGACACTATTTATGTTGTGTAGACCCAAAATGGCCAAAAGATGAAAAATAACAGCCGTAGATCTACTATTATTTAGATGAAAAATAAATATTTTTTGACTTGTCTAATAGTTCTTCTCAGGTGGTTCAGATTTCGGTTGGCTGGGAGGCATTGGAAAAGCTAGTGTATTTTTTATATACTGGATAAATAAGCAACAACAAGACATGTTGTTTATGGAATAATACAAATGCAAAGAATCAATAAGAGGGATTTTCCACAAAAAAATTAACCTAGTAAAAGGGTTGGGAAATACCTTGCCAATAGTAGTAACCAGTCCACCTTGCCTCAAACAGGATCACATTAAAAAAAGGACACACCTGCACTGTAGCCTTCACATACCCAAGCTGTATAATTTACACAACCACAACTCAGCAATGTCGAGTTACAAAGAGAAAAAAAAATACGACTTCCAAAGTATCTTGCTCAAATATTTAGACCAAGAGTCCACGTTATCTCGCCTCGCCTTGAAAATAACCCGTGCTCTTCCACAGTCCAACATGTGCTTCCAACACCTGAATTGAGTTGAAAATACTGAAAATGGATTGGTGCAAAATCCCGATGGTCTCTTCGCCGCTGCTATGCTCTGATATATTGTGTCTATAGACCAAAGTATTAAGGGGTGAAAGTTTCTATCAAACACCTTAAAATGGGTTTTAACACACACCCTTCCTAAGGAGACACCAACGGTTAAGTGCAATAAACCTTCATTACACTCCTCTGTATAGTGAATAAAGACCCAAGGAGGGCATGGTAGGAGGGCCGATGGCTATAAATAATATGCTTAGTGCAAGAAGGTGAGGTGACCCCATTAACCAACTATTAAGGGTGTTATTTTCCTCTTCCATCTTACCTAAATACTCATGCTTATCAGGTGATCAGAGGGAAGCAAACAGACAGAAGGATAAACTTTGTCTTTTGCTTGAAAATGATAGAAGGATCAGTGTTGTATCTTGCTCAAAAATGACAGAAGGATCAACGCTCTTACTTGAAAATGACCTGTGTTCTCCTCTTTCATGTAAAATTAAAACTCCCAAATGGAGACTGTAATATATGGAGGAGAATTTCAACCTTGCCCTCGATTTTCAAACCAATAAATCTGGCGATTGCAACTAAATCCAACCTCAAAACCTGTAAATCAAGGTGATTCCAACCAAATTCAACGATTCCAACCTCTAAAATAGGCGAATTAGGCCTTTGCAATGTAAATTGAGGGTGATTTCAACCAAATCCAACGATTCCAACCTCCATACCAGGCAAATCCGACCTTTGCAATGTTTATCCACTTTAATTTTTGGGGCTAAAATATAATAATTATTTATTTTTTAAATAAATTTTGGGCTAACTATAGATAATGGGTGCAATATAAAAAATTTGCCTCTCCAAACTATAAAACCCCTTAAATTTCGCCCTTGGGCTAAAATTCGACCCTAAACTTTTCCATGTTGCTTCCCCTTCGTCGGTACCCTCAAATGAAGGACCCAAATCAAGAATGGATTCAATGACCTCCTTTCTGAACTAACTATAAGAATTGAGCGCTTCCTGTTGTTCTCATTTGAGGGTAGCTACTTGGTCAAGGAACTGTGTTACAATGTTGGCAGTGGGATGGTTTGGCCGCGTCATCAGTAAAGACTTCCACTGCACCTATGTGTCTTCACTGAGTTATTGCAGTGTTTCCAAATGAGTTTGCGCTGGTGGCTAGAGGTCTCATAGTATCTGCTTGGTCTTAGAGGATTCATCTTATATATGTTGTATTTGGGCCTCAAGCCCGTTCACCTATGCGAGAAGCTCCTTTCATTGGCTCTTGTTTCGGGAACCCTTGGCCTCATTAGGCAGGTGCTGGATGCGACTTACCTTAGGGTAGATAGGCTGGTTTTTCTTTGTTAGATAACCAGACAAGTCGTGAACTTGTTGTAGAAGTGTGTGAGCTTCTTCAACAACATTAACGAGTGAGGCTTTGAGGTCTGTTGCATCTGCTAGTTTCTGCTCGATCTCAGCTACATACTAAGTGGTAGGATCTGGAAATTCCTTTTGGGTGGAAACAAGGTTCTATTTGAGCTCATGATTGGTCGAGACTAGATCATGACATGCTGCATGGATGTGATCGCAACATTCAACAAGAGTACATGCAGAAAAATATTATGTGGCATTAGGCACTATTTTTGATACCGAGGGCCAAAGTTATTGGATTTTTTTAGTTATTTGCTCAAGGTGGCCCTAGACATGCTGCTTTTCTTGGAGCAGTTATCACATTTTGCGGTGAAGGAAAGGATCTGTTGGTGTTTCCGCGCATGGTCAGTGGTTAGAACGTTGTGCAACGCCCCTGCTTGGCATGTAGCTAGTTGAATAAAAGAGAATAATAGGGCTGAGGACTAGCCCTAGAGATCGTCGGGACTCATTGTTGATGGTTCGGGAAAACGACTCTGCGACAATTGTTTGATGACAACTGATTTCTCAGAATTCCCCTAGGGAGAGGTCACCTGCTGTGAAGGTTTAGTTGTTGGTGGATTTGTGGGGATGGGGGTGGGAAGATTGGTACTGCAAAGAGGGTATAAAAAGGCAGCAAAAATGCATGGACTGAAACGATAAAGGGAGGGGTAATTATTTGCCCCGTGATTGTGAGTGGCTCGCTTATAGATGCATTCGCAAGCCTTGAACAACTCTTGAAGTAGAAAACTTCACCAATTAACCTGTGAACCTGTGTTCCCTATACACAGTTCTCCGTGACTGAAATACTATCTATCATGCACTCGTTCCTTGCGAAATGTCGCATGAGCTTCCTAACATTAATATAACATGAAAATTTGACATTGGGTGTGTTGATTGGTTCTATCAGAGTAGCCTTTTCCCCTCTGGGTATCATATATGTTGTAATAGTTGTCATTCTTCCATCTTCGTTGCATTACAAGCTATTTTTAATGCAGTGGATATGACGACCCCAACAATAGATAGGTCAGTGATCTTATGAAGATCAACCGCATGTATTGGATACTCCTTGTCGAGCCATAATGATCCTCCATATATCTGACTGATAAGAAGTTTGGTACACTACATGGTGGCTTCAGTTGTCCCAACCATGGGAAGACTCCTTAGGTTCAGTAAATTTGATCTCTGAATTCCTCTAAAATCCTCTGTAACCTTGATGGAGTAACTTCCATCAGCCTTGAATATTGATTTGGTGTAAACCTCTCACTTAAGTGCTGGGAATTCAAATGAGTCTAAGAGCTCGTTATCAAACAACTACGCTTTATCATATTTCCCATAGAGAGGCTTTGTATTCATGATTCTTGTGTCGAATTCGACCTATGGGACAGGTATTACAATCTTTTTCATTGTTCTAGGATGACGCTGATATACAAAAAACACAAGGGGCTTGGACTTGGGCTTAGGATAATGGAAATTGGGCACAAACTCCAGACTTATGAGTTCTACCACCTCGACTCTAGTTTTTGAAAGACTTATCATTGCCATGCAGATTAAATAGTAAAGCTTGACATGATGTTTTTGATTGGATCACTTAACTAATTAATACGGAAAATTTTCCCATTCGGACTCAACTGTGTAAATACTGACGACGACTGAGCCAAACATGACTCAAATGATGCAAAACAAAAAAAGGGAGGGTGGAGTTAATGGGTAATTATGATGTTGTGATGCGAGACACTTAGAATTTGATGATGAGTATTACGAGAAATATTTAATGAAAATTTTAACTAACATAGGGAATTTTTTCCTAATTATTACAAACACGATGCCTGACACGTGTGGCTCCTCGACCAAAATCAGTTGCGGTAGGGTGGAAATGCCTTTGCAACTGAAAAACTACCTAGCGGGATATTTATTCTGGACCCACTACAACAGAAATAACTGACCAACCAGATTAACATACACAACTAATATATGCCAAAAAAATAACTAACTCTACTTAATCCTACCTATGGTCTCCTTTTGAAGATGCTATCAAATTTGAGTGGAATTGTTTGATCCTTGGAAGGGTTTCAAGCATGCACCATTAACCAATCTCGATAGTAAGATACCATTTAGTTGCACAAGCTTGACAACTCCAGATTCCTTTACTTCCGCAACAATAAAAGGTCTCAGCCAATGCATCTGAAACTTTATGGGCCGAAACTTCAATAATTTTCTATTGTAGATTAGAAAATGTTGTCCCACCGTAAATGATTTCCACTTGATATGCTTGTCACGCCATGCCTTTTGCCTCTACTTTTCAACTTCTTGATGGAAATATTCCATTAATCTAGCCTCATCCAGTTCCCAAATTTCCTCCAACCTCATCAAAATCGACTCTTCCTCCACCATATGAGTGGCTTATGCAATGAAGATGCTAGGGATAGTGAACTTGGCATGTGATAAAAAATCTCGTCCATATACCAGTTTGAAAGGCATATTTTTGTGTATACGTTTGAAAGTTGTGTGATAGGCCCATAGAATATCTGGCACCCGCTCATCCCAATCGTCTCTGTTGTTCGAGCATATCTTGGTCAGTCCCCTTTCTAATATCTTGTTGAAAGCCTTCACGATACCATTTTCTTGAGGGTGATATGGGCTGATCCTATGGTGTTGTACCATGAATTTTTGGAGTAATGAGGAAACTATTTCATTAATTAAATGGGTCCCCTGATCATTCGTGAGCTCTGGGGGCACCCAAATCGAGTAATGATATTGTCAAAAATAAAATTGGCAGTGGTATCTTCACTGAAATATTTAACTGGTGCATATTTATCCCATCTGGTAAGGTACCTTGTAGTGGTGATAATATATTTGGCATGGGAGTGGCATGTCGGCAGATTGATAGGTCCTACAAAGTCAATTTCCCATTTTTCAAAAACCCGCAGTGCTCATACTAGTTGCAAGGGAAGTTCATTTGAGTGTGACGGTTTTCCAACCCTTTGGTAGATGTCACACCTTCTCGCATGCTCTTTTGTGTCTCAGAAAACTGTGGGCCACAAAATCTCCACCTACAATACTTTCCTTGCGGTTTCATTTCCACCAACATGACCCCCTACAACCCCTGAATCACACTCCCATAATACATCATGTCTTTCGTGGTCGAGGACACATCTACATAATATTTTATCAAGGCCCATATTGTACAACTGCCCTGCAATTGAATAATAATCTGGAATGTAGATGACCATGTGTATTTGTTGTATTTTAGTTGGTTAGGATAATTGAGTCTCACCCGAGAGACCCGGGTTCAAGTCCCGACAATGGAACCATTTATTGGCACAAAAATAATAATAGGGTTGAGACCTTGGGTTCGGGCATAAGGGGCCAACAAAGTTCTGATATAGTCTAGCACAACACCGACATTTTCATCTTTCCCAAGGCGGCAAGGAGTCTCACCTGAGGCGTTCTGTGACCTTAGTCAGATAAGGGTTGGAGTCCGGTATCAGGAGGGACAATGTAAGAGATGCAAGAGTCAAAGGACCTTGAAATTCATCAAATGAGATTCTGATTTAAAGAGGTCATGAATACTCATAGAAGAAACACCACATAGATACAAACATATTAATTTTCTTAGGAAACCACGTAATCATCCATGAAACATACAGTTGTCCCAGTAAACTTTGGTTCTATTAATCCTTGCAGCATATATCATTACATCTGTCTCAAGAGCCTCATATCAACATCATAAACTAGCATAATAGATCAGTACATAACCAAATAATACATATAACAGACACAGTTCAACTCTAACAACTCTGCAACAAAATTTCAACACCCTCTTCCCCTTTCTTCCTTTCCCAATCGTCCTTCTTTATATTTTTTCACCCGCTTAGACTGCTAGTTCTCTCTCGCAGACTCCTCCTCCTTCCTCATTTGGCAGCTTATATTGCTCAAATATCAACATTCTTTTTTGCTCGGTTGTGGCTGCCTTATTCCATTGTTCCTCCGCAACTGTTAGTTATCTATGGGTTCCTTCCTCCTTTTCGACGGCCTCTCTTCGCAACTTCCTAATGAATATCCTTGCAAAATGTTGTTGTATTTCCATATTTTCATCTAAGCTCCTCGAAAAATGGAGGACCCAACACATTTTCCAAGTTCCCCCTAACCATAAACACATCAAGTGATTCCCACTAGGATATCTTTCCCAACATTTAGCTTGGAATATGTGTCCCTTTATCGTGGTCTTATTTTTCCTTTATTAACTTTATTACCTGAAATTTTAACCCAGGGATGTTACATGAGCACCACAAATATTTGCTTCATGTTGTACCAGGAAAAAATTGTGGACCCAACAGTGAAACTTTCACCTGATGTACTATTTCGGTCTGATAGACTTCTTGCCCAATCCGCATCTGTGAAGCCACACAGATTCACTCCCTCTGTTCGTATGTACTGTTAGCCACCTATAAAATTTGTTATACCAAAAGGTGGCTAAATCATTTTTTTGGAGCCTTCAAGGAACAAATTTTATTGCAAAAGAGTGTTATCTCTTAAAGACTCTTGAAGGCTTCATGCCTCTGTCCAAAATCTTCCCTAATGTGCCCATTTTACACTCTGGAATTCTGCTGATTTCATGAGAAGAAACTGCTACAAAATCACCTTTTTTCCCTTTCCTCCATTAAGAAAATTAACCTTCATTTTGCTCCCCTTTCCCTCCATAAAAATCCCCTTTTTTTCATGATGCACCTTCTTCCATTCATGAAAATAATTTTCCATGTTTAAAAATCATTTTTGAACTATATCGAAAACCCCAAGATCCATCTAAACATCTTGAAAATGTCCTAAAAAAAAAACAAGTATTTTGACCATGGGTTTAAGCCCCTTTGGGCTAAAGCCAAACCATTTCCCCTCCATGTGCCCCAGCGCTAGAACCAAGTGCTAAGGTCTTGAGCGCTTATCGCGTCGGAGCAACTCACGGAGTGAATTTGTTTGTGCGTTAAACAAAAACTCCAATGCTAATTAGCCCTGTATATTATACCCCCCGATCATATTGCATTTCGTATAGACCATGGCCCCACAGATGGGCGCCAAGCCGTATTATAAACATATATTCCACCCCCGAAGCAATAAAACCTTTGTTTATATTATTTTTTTGGGTTTTCATATGTCATAAAGGTTTCCGCCGGTGCAAAGCTTAATTCGCTCCCCACCGTCGATCTGATCTGCAGATCGACGACCCACAAATCAATCGCCCCGGTGGTCCCCACGGTCACTTACTGTTAAAAAACCGGAGCATTTTGATTGCACCACCTTTGTGGGATAAGTTGTTTTCCCCATTTGATTGTGATCAATGCCACAGGCTGACACATGGCCTTAAGAAGTTTTGAAAACCCACCCTCCCCGCGCGTTAAATATCGACTATGGGTTCAGCGCGATATTGACGTGCGCCGTCCGATCTGAGGTCGGCTCATCGGACGGTGATCACACTTAAAAGGAGCTTGGGGGATGAACTAAGGTACGATGCATTTATCAAAACATATCTGCCATGTTAGGGCCTAAATTTACCTCAGGCTGAAGGAAGGCAGAGTTCAGGGTAACATCAAACCACGCTTAATCTGGTAGCTAGCCCTACCAAATCGGAAGAGGGCTCTCCCCTTGTCAATCTCAGCGAAAATAATCAATAAGGCTTGAGATGACTTGAAATAAAAGCTGATTTTAGGCTAGGTATATATGTGAAAGGGTTTGAATTGATTTTGGGGTTTTTGTTGGAATCAAAGGGAAAGGCAGATTTTGGGTCCGGGAAATGATCAGTTTTGCAGAGGACTGAATGGGGCAAGGAAGGAAATTGTTTTGATGCTTCGAATTGAATAAAATAGACAGATCAGGCTGGTGGGAAGTTGAAGAGGGAAAGAGGCATTCAATATTCCTCTTCAGACAGTTGAAAACATGGAAAATTAAACAAAACTTCAAGGCAGAGCACTGCAAATCTAATGAATTCCACCTTTAATACTTGTTTGTTTAACTTAAGAAGAAAGGAGAAGGGAAATGATACACATAAAACATCAGTGAACTTACAATCACAGAGAGAAACACACCATCAAAACATAGAGCCACATGGATCCCAAAGAGTACTGCAAACCCTGGTCTATTCCTTTGCCAAAATTGCAGAGATGAAATGTACAATGAAGTGCCAAGCAATCCCAAGTGTCCAACCTCTGGAAATGACTGAGAAAATACAAGATATAGACAAGCCTAACTCATTCCCATGCCTCTAGGGGTCAATCTCACTAGTTTAGGAGCTGTTTCAACAAGATCTAAACTAAGAACTGGAAAATAGGCAATGGTTCAGATCTACTTGGATGAGTAAAAATGTGCCAAAATTACATCAAAGTTATGAAATTATATCAATTTACATCAAGAGTTTCACATTTGGAGATGAAAAAGTCAAACTGGCCAAAACTAGGCGAAAATCTGAGTTGCTGAGTGAAAACTAGGCCAAAATTCCCAATGCGCTGCGCCTGAAATCTCTATGCATCGCACCACTTTAAGGCTGATTTTGAGGGCCCTCCCGAAGTCCAAATTGAGTGCAGGATAGCTCGTTGGAAAGATATACCTGTATAATTTCCAAACCAAGTGGAATTAATGAATTTGGTTTCCATTTTCTCCTCCAAAAATCAAATCTCCCAACACTGCTTCATGTGTGTCCAAAAAGTGGCAGAAAGGTCATTTTTAAGGTGTTTTTGACCCTTCCAGCAACCCAAAACTTGTAAAAATCCTTAGTTAATGGGTAGGAATGCATAAATTTTGATGAAAAATATAGAAATACAAATTTTTCTTCAATAGGAGCTGCTAATTATAAGCGCGCGCCAAGTGGCGCTACGCGTTGGGCGGAAAAATCTGTGTTAAGGCCAAAAAAATCAAAATTGACAAAATTTTCCCAACTTTCTTGAAATTTGGGCTGAATTTCCACCATCAAGCACTATGCTGAGCCAAGGAAGCTTCAGCCAAAATTTGAAGTTTTTCATACTTTTTACGCCGCCTTAATGCCTTCTTGGTGCATGCTGGTCATAAGAAGTATCCTTCTCCATGATTTCCAAAGTCTAGGTTGTTTTGGATGAATATGAAGAGTTTGTTGGTTTTTATTGCCAAATGTGTGATAATATGTGAGGGACTATGGAGGGAGAGGATAGGGAAAATGATGGGATATTACCATGTGAAATTTTCCAATTGAAAAGTTTAGGGACAGTCACTAGGTTTTTTGGGATGGCCTTGGGGGTTTGGAAAATTTGTAATTAGAATGGGACAATGGAAATTTGGGATAGGGAATGAGTGAACTTAGAGATATGAGGGATAGGGAAATGTGCTGATGGGACTAGAAAAATAGTGAGGAAACAAAAGGATGTGGGAGTGATGGCATAAGAACCAAACTCTAAACCCTAAGGAAATAATTCTTGTGCAAGAAAATAGGGTTTGAATTTTCTTCACCTATTGAAACACCATAAGCATTGATGGAAACTCATACATTGGCAATATGGAGATGTTAAATTAGTTGTGGAATGAAGAATTTGAATTTTTTTAGCCTTTGGAGGAATATTTGAATTGATTTCAGGCTTTTTAGCCCAATGCGTAGTGCCAATTATAAAATTACACTGCAAACCACTGCGCAATGCGTAGCGCCATCTCAATGCATAGCGCCTTTTTGCAGGAGGCTTTTGGAGGAATTCTCGGTGTCAAAATTGGGCATGGGATAGCTCGTTGGAAAGCTTATTGAGTCACTTTCCAACCCAACTGGAATTTTTCAATTTGGAGTTTATTACCCTGTCAAAAATCAAATCTCCCAAGACTAGTCAAAATGTGCAAAATGAGGCTGCCTCAAGGCAGAGTGCTGTTGCAGTCAACTTTTGAAGGTCTTCCTCAACTCAAAATTGAGCTCATGATAGCTCATTGGAAATCTATTTGTGTTGAGTTATCATTTGACTCATCAAGAAAGTCATTTGGCCAACCAAGCTAGGAGAAATCTTGATTTTCCCAAGGTCACTTCAGAGGTGCATCAATTCTCCCGAGGAAACTGTATTTTTGACATTTATCTAAAACCATGACACCTGTGTAAAAAGTGAAGGATTTTTTTCTTCCATGGCCTATTTTTGACAAAAACCTCTCTCATTTTTCCCAAATTCATCTTTTATTGCTCAGAAACATCATTGGAGTAAAACTTATCCCGATATGTGGAACAAGGGATTTGTCGAAATGAAGAGAAATGAAGGGGATAAGGGGCTTCTAAATTCTTGAGAAAATTTTGGGAAGTAGGGAGGGATGTTAGGAATCAGGGGAAAGTGGAATTTCAGAGATTGAGTGAGGGGAAGGGGTCCAAAAGGGCAAAACACAGGCCTAGCCTAGAAAATTGCCAAGTTGTAGCAAGAAACTAGGGTTTGTGCGAAAATGAGGAATTTGGGGGATCTCAGTGATGGGAAGTGTTTAATAAGGTACATTAAGGATAGGGAAAGGTGTATGAACATCAAGATACAATTTTTTCTGATGATTTGACCATCCAAGAGAAATTACCTCCAAAACCCTAGGAGAGGGAAATGAACCTTACCTAGGCACAACTGAAGCATGAACAAGGTGTAAAATGACCCATTGGAACCTGACATGATGATGAGAACCCTTTGAATGATGGTACACTTAGCCGAATGGTGACATGGACCAACATTTGGACAACTTTGACAGGAGTGAAAACAAACCCTAGACCTAATACTTAGTGACCAAATTTTGCTTGAAGACTCACTGAAATGACAAAATTTGACCTTGACACCTTAAAATCACTTTGTAAGAGCATGCTTGATCACTGGAGGAAGGCTGCAAAGGCTGACACTAACACGCCATTGATCTTATTTGCAGATCGACGACCCACATTCAGAACCGATGGTCCCAACGCCTAGTCAACATCCACGTGACAGTAGCGGATTGGAGCAGGTCTTGTTCAGCTGCTCGCATGGTCGTGAAATCTGGACTCAGGGAGCTTTATAAGGCAGAA
The DNA here is from genome assembly GCA_034641835.2 of Pinus albicaulis. NCBI lineage: Eukaryota > Viridiplantae > Streptophyta > Pinopsida > Pinales > Pinaceae > Pinus > Pinus albicaulis. The sequence goes on from CM076569.1 coordinate 827,539,579, forward strand.
TTCATAAAAATTTTGGGTCACACTTGGGCTGACGTCAGCAGGCCCCAAAACGGACCCGGGGAGCTTTATATGGCGGATTTCATAAAATTTTCGGGTCACAAACACCATGACGTCAGCAATCTCCTTTTGTGACCCAAAATGGTTATACAACTTGGTTTTATCAAAATTTTTGAAGTCCGGGGTATAATGTTTGATAAAGGGTGTTTAAAATATAATCTCTGCCGTCGATCTTGTAGGCCGATCTCATCCGACGACCCACGATCGTCCCGAACCCCAAACTTAGTTTTTAACCATATTTTCCTCATAAAAAAGGTTTTTAACCTTATCTCATCGAATTTTTTCCATTTCTTCATAAAGTGACTCCCTCGCTTTATTTTCTCCTGATCAATCCCGACCATCGATCACTGTTGTGATCAACGGCTCTATATTAATTCTTCCTCCACCTTCCTTTCAACCTCTTCTAATAAATCTCGACCGTTGGATGTTGCCATCCAACGGCCACACTCTCTCCCGACGCCCTCTGAAGCAATAAAACCTAAATAACGCAGGATTTTATAATATAAGTTCGTATTTTGCAGGGTTTTGATGGTTTTCCATCATATTAAAGAAAAGGTCAAAGGCTGAAAATGACGATTCTCCCGCCTTCGATTCATTAAAAGAAAGCCATCCAAGGGTTCGATTTCCACGTCTCATCAATGTTTCATGGGCATTGATGCCTTACGAGCCCTGCGCGGCCTGCACATCAACAAAACACAGTGCATGAATCACAAACAAAAGAGTATCAGTGTTGAAGACAAAAACATACCAGAACAGGAGATTGAAGACGGATCTGTGTGGATTACGGCTAAGAATAATTATCAAAAGCCTAATCCTCCAAATTAAAACACAATTAAAGAAAATCATGAGTGTTTTATCAGACAGAAAGGCCTCCACCGCCACATCTGAGGCAAATTTATTCCTCGTAGCTACCACTGAGCCACCTGTTGCCTCAAAGCATTCAAACAGAGGCCGAAGTTATTGATCAAATCAGATATTTGCCTCAGCGCAGCCAAAGATTTAATTCTGCAAATAAACTTAATGAAAAATATCAGCAGAGTTATTACATCCTGGAACAGAGCCTTAAAAGTCAACAAAAGCTCTCTCTGAGCTCAATTTTAATGTGAAATATTTAATATAGAAGACACATATGTAAGCTTCTTCATCGAGCCCCTAAAAGGCTGAGAAGCCTTAAAGACTGTATTAAATACCTTTGGAGATCTGTCATTAGATCCCACCTCCTCATTCTTTTATAAATACTCCTGTACAAGATGAGAAGTGGGTTGGTTGATCACTAGTTGTAATATTGAAACTCTCTGAAATAATACATAGTCTGTTGAAGTTGAAGAAGAAACTAAAGTCTTGGAAGCCTTGATGATGTTGTTGCATGCTTGTTCCTGAGAAGGCTCTATCATTGGATCCATGAGCTTGGCTGTTGGTGAAGTATTATGAACTGTTTAATGTTTTCCCCTGTTTTCATTCTGTTCCATAATTTCTTACTATAGTAGGTTGAAATTTTTAGGATAAGAAATGACTCCTGTAAGCACCTTAGACCTGTTCATCCTTCACTGTTTCATGTTTTCTTCTGCTGAGGTATTTTAGAGTCTTTAATCTCTCTCTTTAGTCCTCATGCTTGTTTATTTCTATGATAGTTCGAATAAGATGGTTTCAGCATGATTTATGGTTCTCCCTGCTTGTCTGCTGTCACTTAAAGGCTGTTATTGAAGTCTCCCTTTGAAGTATTTCTGTTTATAGTGAGCCAAGGAGGTCTGTTATGATCTTGCCCTTTGTCCTTGCTTAAATAGTTGTCTTAAAAGTCTTTGTAGTTGTAATCATAGATGTGTTAGGTGTTCCCTCTTCTATGACTACAATTATCAATGAATCTTTTATGTTTTCTAAGTCATTTGAAATAAAATCTTTGAGGAAATAGGGTGTTCCCTGAATCTTAGATTTCATTTTAAAAGTTGTTTTGAAGTCATTATTTTCTTAAAGTGTGGTTTGTAGAATTCATGGCTAGCCCTGTCTATAAAATACCTCTTTATTGTTCAAGTTATGCTTTCAAGTTCCCTTTGTTGTGAATTTAAATTCTCTTTCCAAATCATTGATGTCCATCTCATTTCAAAAACCAAAGGATCCTGTGGCCAAGTTAGATTTTCCCTATGATATCCCATATCCATTGATAAGTTTGTCATGACCTCTTTTTGACTCCATTGCCCAATGAAGCTACTACTTCCTCTTTCTACCTACCTTTCCTAGACCTTTCATATTCTGTTGTATCAATTCAACCAAACAAACAATCAAACACCTGCACTTAATAACTAGTCTGAAACCAATACTCTAAGCACACAAGATAAACCTTTGCTAACAAACATTTGAGAGATCCCTCTTTGAGAATAGGAGGACTAGATCTTGTAACTCTAAAGATTGGTTCTGATGTTGCCTTTTCTTTTGATTTTCCAAACTATCAAAACACGGGACACCAACATAATGGCGATCACGGTGGCACACTGAGTAAAATGTTTAAAAATTAAATACTCCCTGTCTAGTATAACATAAGTAACCTTCTTCAAGCACTACCAAGCATAACGGTAATCAGGATACAACCTTTTTTAACCAGTGAAAAACTAAGTAACCCTTAGGATTCTCATAGAATCTTATCAAACCTTGAGGGAATCAGTTACCAAGCCATAAGAGTGAACTCTATATGTCTTGACACCTTAGCTAAGTGTTAAGTCAGATTTAGGACACTCTCATAACCTATAAGACCGAAATAACTTAGAAAAACCCAAAACATTTCAGTTTGGCTTCATAATAAACATGGTGGTGGAACCATATATTTTTTACCTTCATAGAAGCTTACTAGTTTCCACCTGGCGACTCCATTAGCCCCAGTAGGCCTATTACTCATCTAGTTCCCCAAATCTCTTTAGGAATGTGTTAACTAGTCTTGAAGAAGTTTAGAAGCCTAGTCCCACACTAGATAAGACATCCTGAGAGGAAAAACTCCCAAAAAACAGTCCTTAAAACTTTGACCTCTCTCATTTTTGAAAAACAGTCTGGCTTCACATAGGATCAACACTAGATCCCATCCAGACCCAAATCCTCCTTTAATCCTTGACAATCCAGAGAGAATTCTATGGTAGACTTCTAACTCTGAAAAATCAGCTGCTAATAGGAGCCTCTTAAGAACAAATTCTGTCCCTGAAAACCTTGTTCGCTTAGAGGGTTCACACTTCAATTTACATCATACAAAGAACATATTTAGAACTAGATCTCAAGGTGTTTTAAACCAAGCTGACCTTGACATTGCAGATTTGCAACAAAGCTTCAGTAGGGAAGCCTCACCTTCCACTCCCCTTTATTCCCAGCTTCTTCATCACTTTAGCCTTTCCCATAACAAGTCTTCTCAAAATCAGTTTGCTGGCCCAAGTGTTTCTTCCACTCCAATCCATACTACCATTGTGCAAAACACACCAGTTCAGCCCACTTTTTCTCTCGTAAATCCACCTCTTTTAAATCAACCCTTATTTCCAGCCATGGAAACATGGTATGCTCCATTAGTGTTATCACAACCTCTACTTCCCTTACCAAATGATTACCAATCCAAAATCCCTCACTTCACTGGAAAAGAGTCTACAACAGCTCAACATCATGTAGATAGGATGGAGGATGCATTCGATTACATGGAGATAGAAGAAGAAACTGTGAAGATGAGGATATTCGCCCAAAGTTTAGGAGGAGATGTAAAGAAATGGTTTAAAAACCTACCTCCCAACAGCATAAATGATCTCCCTGCCTTGCATCAAATATTCATCAACAAATGGGAACTCAAAAAGAACCCTCTCCAAATACTAGCAAAGTATAGCAGCCTTAAGAGAAATCAAGGGGAGAGTGTTCATGATTACTCCACTAGGTTCAATAGCGTTTACAATGCTCTTCCACCTCACATGAAACCTCCTCAAGGCATGGCCTTGGTAAGGTATCCCGAAGGCCTTGATGCTGAAATGACTTATCAGTTAAGGGAGAGAGATTACTTAACCTTAGAAGACATGCAGAACAGAGCTGTGAGCATAGAAGAAAACATAATTGAGAAAAGAAATAGGTTGAGATTAGAGAAGAGGGTAACTTATAAAGATGACATATTACCCTAAACCTCAACTTCTGATACAAAAATTGACAACCTAGTGAAGGTAATGGAGAGGATGCTTGAAAAGATAAATCTGAATGATAGAGTGCCACCAAGAGAACCTCAAAATAACCAAAACAGAAATAGAAATCAGAATTATAGAAGAGAAAACAATCAAGATAAGCAAAAAGAAAGTGACCAACAGATTAGACCTCCCTTCCAACAGAACTATGTAGATCAATATGAGGAAGATAGGGAGTTGGAAAGGTTGGGAGAATCTCATGTAAACTTGATTGGATCAGACAGTGGAGATGATGTTTTCCTCACTGAAGAAGACCAAGGCTTTTTTCTCTTATGATCAAAATACAAACAAAGATGAAGATTCTGATGACTATAGATTGGGGTTTGAAAATGAAATCATGGAGGTGCACAAACAATATGATCTTAGGAGCAAGGGGAACATAGATAAGTCAAAGGATAAGAACACTAATACTGCTATCAAGAAAAACACAGAAACTCAGCCTAAGAAGACATCAGACAAACCCATCATTTTGGCTAAAAAACCAGATGTAAACAAAGATAAAAATAGCCAGCCAAATGTTGAACAGAGTACTCCTAGCACTTCAGCTAGTGGTCCTAAAAAAACCATCCCAATTACCAGTCCAAAAAAGGTTCAGCAAATCAAAACTGCTGAAAAGAATTCAATGGAAAAAACAAATGTAAATATCAACAAATCAATTGTTCCTTTCAGCCTTGAGGGAGAGATCGCCAAGATAAAAATTACCATTCCCCTAGCTGAATTAGTAACCCAAGAAGTGTAAAAAAACAAAGTTTTGAAAGCTTTAAACCTAGGAAGTGATACTGACACCTTAAACTTGACAGATGACAAACCTGAGTTGTTGTTTGGTCCAGAGGTTGAAGGAAAATACCAAGAAGGGGCTATCCCTCCCTTCTATGTTAGTTTGAACATACATGAGAAAATCTTACATAATGCCATGTTAGACTCTGGAGCTTCACACAATCTAATGCCCAAGGTAGTGATGGAAATCTTAGGCTTAGAAATTACTAAACCATACAAAGATTTGTATTCCTTTGACTCAAGCAGAGTCAAATGTTTGGGTTTAATCAAAGATTTATGTGTTAATTTAGCTCAAATACCTGCTAAGACTCTAGTAATGAACATAGTTGTAGCTGACATTCCCCCTAAGTATGGCATGCTCTTATCAAGATCATGGGGAGCCAAACTTCAGGGAAGCCTTCAAATGGACATGTCTTATGCCACCATCCCCGTTTTTAACCAAAACAGAAGACTATACAGGGAATCTCACATGAAGTACATGGTGAGCAACATAGACAAACCAAAAAACTCTCCAATCTATTCTATTCAATCAATTTTAGATTCCTTTATCTTATGTAACGAAGATGAGATCACTCAACAAGATAAGGAAAACATAGACCCAATCAGTTCACCAGAACAATCAAATCTTCCCTCGAATCAAATTCAAAACAATGAAAATCAACAACAACAAGAAAATGAAAATGAAGCATAAATACTTTGGACAATAAACTTCGATGGATCCTGTAATAAAAAAAGTGCAGGGGCAGGTGTTTGGATTCAAAATACAAATCAGAGTTTTTCATATAAATTAGATTTCCTGTGCACTAACAATGTCGCTGAGTATGAAGCACTTCTCCTAGGCTTACAATTGCTTAAAAAATTAGAAGCCCGAAAGATAACGATCTTAGGAGATTCTGAACTCATCATAAGACAAATCAGAGGAGAATAATCAGCCAGAAATCCAAGGCTTATGGAATATTAGAACGCTGCCCTTGATTTATTGAAAACCTTTGAGAAGTATGAACTTATTTTCATTCCGAGAGCATTAAATCATCTAGCAAATGAACTCACTTTCAATGCCAACAATTGCCAAAGGGACCGAACCATATAGTACAGCTGGCATAATCAAGAGCCAGATAAAAATACAATGAAGAGTCTCACATACATGCTGTGCCTGGGATAACAGCCAGGACTAGTGCAATATCATCTGAGTACATGAGATAAATACAACCCAAATGCCCCCTGTAAATGGGGAAGGGCTCACAAAATCTGACTGATACATGCAAATCATGGAGGTGCTGCAAGTGGCTAAGGCCAACATCATCAAAATCTGGAGCGGCATCGAAGGCTGCAATGAAGAGGTCATCCGGGCATGTGGGGGGCTACCTGCAGGGCCACCCCCTCATGAGGGTTGAGACATCTCACACACGCCCGAGAATCATCAAGAGCTGCTGCTGGGTCACTGGACTGTCCAGTATACGAATCTCGATCATGCTGAAAGGAGCTGGAGAAGAAATCAAGTCAAAGGGAAGTGAGAGATCCCCCTGCCCGATCCGAGGCACCGAACAAGAGTGGAAGCTGGAACCAAGGTACACCGCCCTCTAGACCTTGCTTCTGGAATAAATGTGCTGATGTCGACAGAAGGAGGTCCGCCGTAGGTGAGGCAATGAGAGAGCCTCAACTAAGGCACGAGAGAAGAACAATAGAGCGACGGACAGACTGACACTAATGATGATGGTGGAAATGGGAAGGATGGAGTGGCGAATGGACGACTTGCCTTGTTAGAGCATAAAGGGCATGAATGACATGGCAGCGACTGACACAATATCGTAAGGGATAGGGGACAGTGGGACTGAAGGTCATAATATGCGACACAAGAGAGAGACCCAGCAATGAAGGATGGAGGGCTATAGTGGGGTACAAAGGGACGCGGGATAGACTCCATGAATGCGATGATGACTCAACTTGGATGCTCTAAACAAGGGCGACTCGATGGTGTTGCCACACAGTAAAAGGCCCAATGGGGGACCATAAAAGCATGAGTACAAGGTGGGGACTCATGACGAAAATCGTCACAAACATGGACAAGTAAGGAGGCAAGATGGTGCCCCAAGTACAAGTGTTGTAAGTGAGGAAATTCGATTTTAAGGAGAGGTGAAGTGACCCTTCTTGGGCAAAATAGGTCCTGGCGAAGGATAAAAATATGCTGGCTATCTAACAGAAAATAAAACACGCATCTCAAAAGGGAAATGCTAAGGGTAATATTTCTTAAGATAGAGTGCATTGCGAAGATTGCCTTTGAAGTCTTATAAAAGGTATGCCCCCTTACCAAGCTCCTTACTGATGATGTAAGGGCCTAGCCATAATGAGTCGAACTTCCTGTGACCAAGGACATCATGAGCCTGGTCATATACTAGAACAAGGTCGCCTTTGTGAAAAGGACGAGGCTGGACTTTTTGGTCATACTGAGCTTTGGTGCGTTTTTTGGCCGCTCCCATGGTTTGCAAGGCAATACGGCGGTCTTCGGAAGCACGCTCAAGCATGATAAGTCGTTGTTCTAGAGGTTGGGTGTCAGGGAGAAGTTCAACGGCCAGTTGCAGGGAAGGGATTTCACATTCGATTGGTAAGACAACCTCCTCTCCAAAAACGAGGTGAGGAGGGTTATGGTTGGGGGGCAGAGGCGCCCCCAAGCATGGTGTGGTCATGCCAAAATGTATTTAGAAAAATGGGAATCTAAACACATTTTAATGATGTGGTGTGCCATTTGTTCTGGTTATGGTTATGCAGTTTTTGAGAAAGGAAATGGAGGATTACCAATCTCTTTTGGGACTGCATATAGGGATCAAATGGACTTTAAGTTTCCGAATTGGCATACCTAGTATCACTATCCCAAAAGGAGGATTTGGAGATAATGAACTGATGCTCTCGTAGAAAAGCTATAGGTTGGTCAACAATAATGTCGAAGAGACTGGGTTGCTGATGTAAGATGAGGGAATGATAAGGGGTATCGTCCTGAGAGTGATCTGAAGTGATATGGGACTCTAGAGGTTCTTTTGAATGTGGAAGAATACTGGGTCTAGAGTCAACATGACCAGATACACTAGGAGAGTGGTGGAGAATGGCTTCTCTTGGTTGCTCAAATGTGGGTGCCCCCTTACCCAAACATTGGGTTTCGATGTAATGGCCACAAGGTGGATGTGGTGTGAACGCATGGGTTCGATGTAAGGGGGAATAAATAAAGTCAGGGGTGGGAATTTCTTCCATAATGTCGTCATCGTGAGAGAAGATGGGGTGACTGGTGGAAGAAGAACCACCTGACGTGGTGAAGTGGCCTGGATCATCATCATGAGAAGAGAGGTTCACATACGCATCGTCACAAGGGGTGACCGAAGAGTAAGTAGATAAAGGATCTACCGATGTTGAGCCCAAGATGTCCGTTGAAGGAAGGTCAAGCGAAACAACAGGGGAGGATTCAGATGGAATGTTTCCCAAGGGTCTCATGGATGATGATAGGTAGAAAATGCTAGACGAAGGCTCCGTCATCTCGACATCCGGAGGGGGAATGTCAATGGGAGCAGTCATATTTGGTAGTTCTGCTGAAGCAGAATGCGCAAATAGGAGAGAGGTGGACTCATTGCGCTTGGCCTCGAATTGGTGGACCGCAACGATAGAGGTGCGGAAGTCCGTGAGGTGGGGACAAAGATGGGTGGAATGGCCATGGAGATCACACAAAGCACAGGGGTGGTTGGTGTGAATAGTCTTGGGGTTCTTGGCCGCGGTCGCGGAAGGAACAGAGGCTTCTGGGACCGCGGACTTAGGGAACGTGACATTAACCATGGGCTTGAGATGAAGTAATTCAGGACAGGTATGGGAGGCGTGACCGACAACATCACACAAAGCACCCTGGATGGTATGCTTTGGAGGCTGAGGAGGAGCAGGGTTTGTCGGGGTAGCCTTGTCCTTTGATGCCCCCTTGCGAGCTTTTCCCTTCTTACCCGAAGCGGTCGCAACAGGAGGTGGTTCTTGTTGAAGTGACTGAGGCACTGATGCAACGGGAGAAGCCATGGGGGCTGGTTGAACCGGGGTCAAAGCGATATAAGGTTGGGGTTGACCAGGCAAGGTGGGGGTTGGAGGATCAAGGTACCAAACGGGAATCCCAATGGCCATGACTGGTACCGTGTACACTCCTGGTGGGGGAGCTAAGAACGGTATCTGACCAGAGGGGTAATGGCCAGGTGGGACGGCTCCTAAATGGCTAAGGCCTGGAGGAACCGTGCCTGGGAGATAAAGGGGCTCATGACTACCAACTGCAGGTGAAGGGCTAGGAGCAGGTTGCGGAGGGCAAGGTTGCTAACTAGCCGAAGCAGGTTGCTTGAGAGCAGCCTGAGACGATTGCATCATGCAAACATTCGACGAGCTGGGGTCAGAGATAGGAGGAGGGGGGAGACTAGGAAAAGTTCCAAGCAGGGAGGAATCCTTGTAAACGTCGGGGGAGACACTGGTCAAGGAGTCGACGGTTTGCTTGCTGGCTACAGAAGAGATGGTTGTCTCAGGTGAGGTCTGAGATTTTGGCTCATGATATGTCAACTGGTCAATGGTGACTATCTTCCCATTATGGGGGAAAGACATCTTGCGAAAGACTGCGGATGGGACAGCAGACATAGCATAGGTGTAGCTTCGCCCCAAAAGAATGTTGTAGTCTAGTGGGGCGTCAATGACTTCGACATCAACGCAAACAGTCTTACCGGCGAGTGTGATAGGGCAATTACGGAACAAGCCAATGGGTTGGGAGGCATGACCATCCCACGCTCTAAGGGTGATCGTGGAAGGGGCCAGCTCAGGGGATCCGAGTTGCTTCCAAACCGAAGCGGACATCACGCAGGTGGATGCCCCCTCGTCAATGATACACCGGGAAACGATGGCGTTTCGTATTTTGACTGAGATTTGGAAGGCGACGGAAGGAAGGAGGGAGGGGAGGATGGTCTGATTGAGTGGCGTCGAAAACAATCATCTGGTCGTCAGCAGGATCTACAGCGCCCACGGCAGATAGTAGAGCCTTCTTTTGGGAAGGGCACGACTGGAGGAGTTCCAGTATGGAAATGGCAGCAGGGGACTGCGCCAAATCATCTACTATGCTATACGACTGAGCGGCTCGACCGGAAGCAGCATTTCGGCATAATGGTCCCTTTGGAATCTTTGGATGAACCTCAACTTTGGGTTGAGGGATGTGTAAGGGGCCATTGGATGTCGAAAGAGGCTCTGCAGAACTTGAAGAGGGGGGCTCGGGAGCAGACTGAGCAGGAGGCTTGGGGTACTGGCGAGACCGAGTTTGAAGGTTAAGGTCGACGGTTAGAGGCGGATCAGAGTTCATCATGAGGATTTGGTAATTGGAGGAACCAGAAGGGGAAGGTGGAGTGGCCACCTGTCCGTCAGGTGGTTGGGTAGCCATGAATCCCTGCTGTGCATCCACCTGCGCTTGAGGGGGCGGGGAGCGCTGTTGCAGGGGTTGAGAAGGCAAGGGAGGCGAAAGTGCATGTGCGGGAGGAGTTGGCGCGCCAGGTTGTGGATAAGGGTAATGGTTAGGTTGGGCAACATTGAGGTAAGCAGGAGGTTGGGCAAAAGGATGAGGCATGCCGTATCCTGGATGCATGCTACCGGGAGGGGGAGAAGTGCAGGAAGTGGTGCCCCCTCCCCCAGGAAAACCATAGCTCATGTGAGGTTGAGCGGATGGATGAGAGATGGGTCCAATGATGCTGTTGGCGGCATGAGGTGCCCCCGGTGTATGGGCATCATTGGGTGTGGGAAGATCAGGTAGGACAGTAGGATCGTAACCTGTCTGAGCGTAGATCAGGTCATACTTTAACGCCATTTGGAGGGCATCTTCTTCGGTTTGAGGAAAATGGGATGCGACATCCTTCCCGATAGGGGACAAGAGAGATCTAAGGAACCAGTCCATGTAGACACGGTCTTCGAAGGGAGGAGATTGGCATAAGCTCCGTCGTCTCCGCCAGTTCTGGACATGGGTAGAAAGGCGGGTCGAAGAGGTTTGCTTGAAGGAAGTCAAGAGTTCGATACCAGTGTCATAACGAAGGGGAAGCTGGAAGTAAGATAAAAAAGCTCGGGCAAGAGTTGCAAAGGTGGTATGGGAGGAAGTGGGCTGATCAACATACCACTTGGAAGCTTCGCTTGTAAGCGTGCGTTGGAACAATCGAAGACGAACAGAGTCATCGGTAATGGAGGTCGATGAACACCACATGTGGAAAGATCGAACATGATTTGAAGGATCGTCGCCAGCATGGCCGTCAAACTTTGGGATGTCGGACGGGAGCTTTGTCGGCATAGCAGGCCAACTAGCATTATGGTGTATAGGGTCGTTTATCAATCGGTCCAAAACGGGGAGGCTGAGGCCTACCAAGAAGGGGAGCACGGGTGAAGCCGAGGTAGTTCCTGTGGTGGTTCTGCTAGTAGTAGTCCCGGCATTAGGGCCGGGATTCCCGCTAGTGTTAGGCCCTGGACCCGACATAGTGGAGGTGACAGGGGGGAGAACTAGAAGGAAAAGAAGAACCCAAAGAATCAGAGAAGGACTGGCTCGACGACGGTGGGACGGAGCAGGTCGATCGACCGGAGACTGAGGGTGAAGGCCAAGGAGGCTCCGGGAAAGGTGCCTTGGGGGCGCAATGATGACAAGAAGAAGGAAACCGACAAGGGCAGAAAGGGACAGAATCAAGTAATGTCAAGGGCAGATAAGGTGCAGTGACAATTTGATTTTAGAGTCTTTTCCAGGCGGTGTTAACCAGGCGCTTCTTCACTTAGGGTCAGTGTGTGGCGTGCGTTAAGTTTTAATTTTTAAACCCTTTCCGTTTTGAGAGCAAGAAAAAAAAGTGTGCTGCGTAGCTGAAAATAAACCTACAGAGAACAGAATAAAATACTGAAATAACAGAAAAATAACAGCTACTTGTGCATCTATCTAACCCAAGAAGGTAGGTCTCTCAAAACTATGCTGAAAAGAAAGGGAAAAACTATGGAAACACACACAAGGGAAGCTCAACAGATCTAGGGTCAAAGGGGACAGAGACCTGGAGGATAAAGCTGCAAATAAGGGGTGCAGATCACAGCCAAGAGATAGAGGCAAGGTGGCTGGAAAAAGGGAAATCAGCAAAAAGCCGGGGGGGGCAAGGCAGAGGCCTTTATGGGAGGTCCAAACAAAACGACAAGAGGTGATTTGAAAGGAAAAGAGGCTGATTTCAATGGATCTGGACAAGAAGTCTCCGGGAAAGGCGCCTTGGGGGCGCAATGATGACAGGAAGGAGGAAACCGACAAGGGCAGAAAGGGGCAAAATCAAGAAGGTCAAGGGCAGATAAGGTGCAGTGACGATTGATTTTAGAGTCTTTGCCAGGCGGTGTAAACCAGGCGCTTCTTCACTTAAGGTCGGTGTGTGGTGTGCACCATTTTGGAGGGTGACTCACTTTCTGTGGATGACAGCTTGGGGATGGAGGCTTCACATGGGAATTATAGTTCCCAATATATTTCAGATTCCATGCCTCAAGAAGGCCTCTAGACCATACATAGTTGCTTCCATGGATATTCTACTTGTTCATGATGAGGGCCATTTGGATTTTTCACCAAAGGCATACTTATACAATTGGGAGGAGCAAATTGGAAGCTTATTGATAAAACAACATCTTGGTCATTGGAGGAGCTTATCCCATGGAGATGCTACAGGAGGAAGAGGAGAGGCTCTTCAATTCTATCATTATAGTTGCTTGAGGACAAGCAACATTTAGGAGGGGAGGACTGTAATATTCCTAAGTTAACATACAGCTAATTGGAATATTAATTTTTCTCTTGACATATATTTAGATGAATAAATGGGTAGGGAGGCCCATAAATCTCTTTAGTAGGCATAAAATCCCTCTTAATGTGAAAAGGGATCATATTCATAGCTGGATAAAGCACTCTCATGTGTGAACAGGGGCTAATGCATGTAGACAAGGTCAAGTTTGACCAAGTCAATAGAGCTATAATGGAGGGAGTGAATCATCAATAGAGACAACCCATTATGAATGTGGATTAGTTTAGATACTCATATAAAAGTTGGATTGAAGAGGTGATTTGAAAGGAAAAGAGGCTGATTTCAATGGATCTGGAAGTGAGGTCACGGATCTGGAAAAAGAGGGGGCTGAAGCTCTGAAACCGACGGCTGAAACAGCTGAAACTCTTCCACAAAAAGTGGAGGGTACTAAAGCCCTAAGGGGTTGGGTTCCCACTTAGATGAGTAAAAACAGATCAGATCTTGGTCAAGGCGGGCTGAGACAGAGGCTGGAAAACCCTGGCAGAGGCTGCAGCAGAACCCAGAAAAATTACAGAAAAAATGCTGGAAAAAAGGAAGGTCGCAGGTTCTGACCTGATTTTGGTTGAGGTCGCAGGTTACAGGCTGAAAAGTGCGTCCAGGTCGCAGGTTTTGGGCCAAAAGGTGCGACCCCCCCGTTCCGGCTGTTTCGGCGGCAGATTTTCTGAAAAATTGCCGTCTCAGGTGCGGCTGATGTCGCTTACCTGCGCAATAGGGCCAGAAACACACGGAAGTTAGAAATTTTAGGTTTTAGGGTTTTATGTGAGAAAAATGACATGAAAAGAGAAAAACTAAGCAGCTAAAAAAGAAGCCCTAGGGCCTGAAGTAGCTGGATATGCAGGAATAGGAAAAACGACAACGGTCGTAATTTAAAACCCGTGTGGAGTCGCCATTTGTTAGTATGGATTCTTTGTCGAAGTGTACGAAAAAGACCCACTTTAGCTACGCATAACTAATAGCCCTAACAACAATAATGGCTGCAAAACATCTTCAGATCTGCAATTAGTAGTTAAAGTGCTGCAACAAACAGATCTATAAATGGAAAGACATTAAGCAGTAAAGTAAAGAGTTTGCTCCATGCATCCAGCAGACAAGACAAGAACACGATTTTTGAATGAATTTTTATATTACAGGGCACCTGGGAGGAAACAAGAAGGTGTATCCAGATCTCCTCAATGGGATGGGCTCTTTGTAGTCCTCAGCACTTCAGATCTAAGCTTTCTCTCTCTTGTAGATGTAGAAAACCCAATGTAGAAGGTAGAGCTCAATGGGAGCAAAATGGCAAAAATGAGACCAAGTGTATAGATCCAGAGTGATCTAATATGCAACAAAAGGTGAAGAATGAAGGGAAAAACCCTCCTATTTATAACAAAATATTGGGTCATTCTAGATCTTGGTGCATGATTAAAATAATGTTAATCAAATCTAGATCCACCTCTATGGAATATTTATTATTATTTGTTGGAGGGAAAGGGTGTTTGACTTGGGTCAAATCCCTTGATTAGTGAAAAATAAATAAATAAATGATTTATTTATCTTTTTAAGGAAGTGGTTGGGATATAATCGAATAAATAATGATTTAGTTGATTAATGGTGGTTGATTTGGTCATATTTAACAAGGAATATTATTTAAATAATTATTCCTAGAAAATAATAAGATAACTATGGGTTTATCTCATTAATTTCTTTGTTTTTGGGTTAAACATGACTTGGGAATAATAATTAAATTATGGTTTAATTAATTATTCCTTTTGGGGTTTCCTAATTAACATAGTGAAAGCAGTTTTACTTGGGGTAAAACTGGTCTTACATGGTGTACTTGGGTCCATCTAATGATGAAAGGTTAGATGACCAAAAAATGGTGCAACAA